>JAHHFK020005908.1:0-83194 GCA_024533555.2 Aedes koreicus
ACGCCTGAAAAATTCAGACCCTTGTGTTGCTACCGAAGACAGGGAAGCCACCAGGAGATCCATCGGCATATAGACCAATATGTCTGTTGGATACAGCGGAGTAAGGTGCTCGAGAGGGTAATCCTCAACAGACTGACAACATACACGGAGGGTATACGCGGTCTGTCAAGTACTCAGTTTGGCTTCCGTAAAGGGAAGTCGACGGTGGATGCCATCCTGTCCGTCACCAAGACGGCCGAGGTGGCAATCCAGCGCAAGAGGCGAGGAGTACGATACTGTGCGGTGGTCACCCTTGACGTGAGGAATGCGTTCAACAGCGCCAGTTGGGCGGCTATCGCCGACTCGCTCCAACGCCTTCAGGTTCCTGAGTACCTGTACAAGATTCTCGGAAGCTACTTCCAGAATCGCGTACTGGTATATAATACAGAGGCAGGCCAAGAAACGTGTGCAGATCACCGCAGGCGTCCCGCAAGGTCCGATCCTGGGTCCGGGTGTTGTGGACCCCGTTGTCGGCGGAGGTCTGGGGGTTTGAGTCCCCGGAGGGGGTAAAGATCGCGGGGTCGCAAGCCGTTTCCCCCTGGGGGAATTTGGGTGATCCCTTCGAGGAGGTCGAGTTGGCGGCCTCACACTCCATTGGCATTGTGGAGAGATGGATGAGCTCCAGGCAATTGGACTTACCCCCCCATAAGCCGGGGGCCACGGTGGTGAACAATCGAAAATCGGAGCAACATGCGACGATTAGTGCAGGTAACTGCACAGTAGAATCGAAGAGGTTCTTGAGGTATCTTGGGGTTATGATCGACGACAAGCTGTCCTTTGTCAGTCACGTCGATTACGCTTGCAAGAAAGCCTCTATGGCTATATCGGCATTATCCCGCATGATGTCGAATAGCTCGGCGGTGCAAGGGAGTAAGCGTAAACTCCTGGCCAGTGTCGCCCTGTCCATACTTAGGTACGGCGGGCCGGCATGGATCACCGCCTTGAGTACCAAGAGCTACGCAAATAAGCTCGAGAGTACACACAGGCTTATGTGCCTAAGAGTGGTGAGTGCATACCGAACGGTATCACGCGACGCGGTCTGCGTCCTAGCGGGGATGATGCCAATAGGCATCGTCATAAAAGAGGACGTAGAGTGCTTCGAGCAACGTGGAACAAGAGGTATCCGAAAGACCACTAGAGCCGCATCCATGGTTAAGTGGCAGAGGGAATGGAACAACTCCACCAAAGGTCGGTGGACCCACCGACTAATCCCGGAACTAACCGGGTGGGTCGGTAGGCGACACGGTGAAGTGAACTTCCACTTAACGCAGATATTGTCTGGCCACGGCTGTTTTAGACAATACCTGCATAAATATGGGCATGCACAGTCCTCCGCATGCAGTGAGTGCGCGGGAGTCGAAGAAACTGCAGAACATGTGTTTTTCGCATGTCCTCGCTTCGACGGCGCGAGATCCGGCATGATGGCCGTATGCGGTCGCGACACGACTCCGGATAACTTGGTCCAGAGGATGTGTCAAGACCGGGACGTCTGGGACGCGGTATGCGTAGCAGCCTCCCAGATCGTCCTTGATCTCCAACAAAAATGGCGAAACGACCAAAGGCAGGTCGCAGGGACCACCTAACTACTAAAGCCCTAAGTAGTTAGACATAGTGGGTGCTTAACAAGCACAATAGCCCCCTCCCCGAAGTAATACCGAAAGGTGGTTCCGGGGAGGGACCAGGGCTAAAGGCACGGGTGGGTTTTTAGTGGGTCGAGGAGTTGGCACCCTCATCCCCACACCCTGAGTTCTTCAGGTGTCTGGTTGCAGATTTTCCATCCCGTCTAAAAAAAAAAAAAAAAAAAAAAAAAAAAAAAAAAAAAAAAAAAAAGGCATGGGAATAGGAATGGAAAATGTATACAAAAAGTCAATGACCCGTGCGATCTCATCGGGGTGGGTCGGTAGGCAGCACGGTGAAGTGAACATCCACTTAACGCAGGTTCTGTAAGACCATGGCTGCTTTAGACAATATCTGCACAGTCCTTTGCATGCACCGAGTGCGCGGGAGTTGAGGAAACCGCGGAACATGTGTTCTTCGCATGTCCTCGCTTCGACGGCGCGAGATCCGGCATGATAGCCGTAAGCGGTCACGACACGACTTCTGACAACCTGGTCCAGAGGATGTGCCAAAACTGGGACATCTGGGACGCGGTAGCAGCCTTCCAGATTGTCCTCGATCTCTAAGAAAAAAAGGGGAAATGACCAACGGCAGGTCGCAAGGACCACCTAATAACTGAAGCCCTAAGTAGTTAGACATAGTGGGTGCTTAATAAACACAGTAGACCCCCTCCCCGAAGTAATACCGGAAGGTGATTCCGGGGAGGGTCCAGGGCTCAAGGCACGGGTGGGTTTTGAGTGGGTCGAGGAGCTGGCACCCTCATCCCCACACCCTGAGTTCTTCAGGAGTCTGGTTGCCTTTGAACCAGGAGCGCGCGACAATTATGAGACATATGTTACATTTGACTATAAGGCGCTTCCGGGAGATCAATATTACACCGTGCATGAAGTCCAGGATGTCGACGATACCGATTAACCGAGAAATTCGCTGAAAAGGCAATGGTTCGGCAAGCTATTTGCGAATGCGGAATGTGATCAGAGCCGTTTGTAACATCAGCGACAATGAAGACTGATACGTACATCCGGGGATGCTTGAATCGGCGTTTGTAGCCAATGATCAGGAAGCATGATTGTTCAGTTTTGCTTAGGCCGTATCTGGCATCTGTGCATTATGCAAAAGATACCGTTGCACGATACGACGCTAATAAAGTTCAATACGTGCCGAAACATGCGCATTCTCCGAACTTTCCTCTAGCCCGACCAATCGAGATATTTTTGGCTCTGAACAATGCATATTTATGAAAACATGTTAAAGTAGTTGATACCATTGCAACATTTCTGGAGGACTGGAAAAACGTGTCTAAACAATTGCGAAAGATTCTGTGCAGAGACTGATGAGCAGAGTTTGGGCAAAAGTGTGTCTTTTGGTTTATGATTAACGATAATAAGATTGTTTTGTGTTTTACTGAGAGAGAAAATTATAGAGAAATGCATCATGAAACCGAAATAAAATTTCCTACAAAAATATCTTGATTTTTAATCGTGTTCATACTTTCTGGGACACCCTATACACACTACCAAATGTCATGTAAATTTCAGTGCCGTGACACATGCAAGCGTTTGTTAGAACACAAGAATGAGTTGTAAGAGAAGACAAAATAAATTCAATTGAATACACCGCTTATTGAGTTGCGCATGGCTCGATTTCGGGAAAACATAATTTTATAGGATATCTAACGACTGCTCCAGAAAGTATAAGCACACCTTATTTTAACGGTCACTTTGAATATAATGAAATATTTCAACATGTTTTGGCTGCGTCCTTTTGTTTGCACATTTCTGAATGACATAGCATCAAAAAAGTGCTCAGTTTTGTGTTACCTATCAAAATGCGAGGTCTTACTCCGGAACAACGAAAAAGTATCGTGCACAAATGGTGCACTGTGAGCGGACTCTCCTTGAGAAAATTGGCCAAGGAAGAGGCTGTAAGCGTCGGAGCGGTACGATCTGCGATTCGAAAATATAGAGAACAGTGTACTTTTGAAGATGCGCCGAAGAATGGTCGGAAATTCGATCCTGTTAGTCCGGATATCGATAAAAAGATCAGGGATGCCTACAAGCGAAAACCAGCGACTTCCGTTCGGGATGTTGCGAAAAAACTAGGGACCTCGTCGAGTAACGTCATGCGTGCCAAAGAAAGACTTGGGCTAAAAACATACCAGAAGCAGAAAAAACCCAAAAGGAACCCAAAACAGGCCGCGTCCGTGAAACCACGGGCCCGCAAACTCTACGATTCGTTATTGTGTAGAAATTCTGGGTGTATCATAATGGACGATGAAACGTATGTGAAACTAGATTACAAAACGCTTCCCGGACCACAATTCTATACTGTAAGCGAAGACAAAGACATCCCCGAAACGGAGAAAGCAATTTTTACCGAAAAATTCGGTAAGATGGTTATGGTTTGGCAGGCAATATGCGAGTGTGGTAAAACATCTAGTTCGTACATCACAACGGAGACGATGAACACTCAGAAATACGTTAAGGAATGTCTCCAGAAGCGATTATTGCCGATGATCAGGCAGTACGAAGGTCAAGTAGTGTTTTGGCCTGATTTGGCGTCAAGTCATTACGCAAAGGACACTTTAGAATGGTACAAAAGTCAAAATGTATGTTTCGTGCCGAAAGACATGAATCCGCCGAACTGCCCGGAGGCACGGCCAATCGAGACCTTTTGGGCTTTGACCAAAGCAAAGCTTCGAAAATTCAGAAAACCAGCGGACGACATCCAAAAATTTCAAAAAGATTGGCTAAAAGTTGTCAAAATGGTGGGAAGTACCACTGTGCAGAAGCTAATGTGTTTTGTTCGAGGAAAAGTTAGGTGTCTTAGCTATGATTTAATATTTTGTTTAAACGAGAGTAATATATCATATAAAACACAAATACAAATATGATTTGCCAAATAAAATTATTAAAACTAAAAAAAAACATGACTTTTTTGTTATTTTGAAAGTGTGCTTATACTTTCTGGAACAGTCTATATGTAAACGTTTTTTAAGTCAAACATAAATTACGTCTTGTGTAAAATAATAGTGTGTAGTTTGTTAATAGGACTTTTATGCCATTTTTCGCCATGTTAGTGTGATAATGGCATGTTAATGAAAAAAACCAAAATTTTTTTTTGTTTACTTTCGGGGGATTTTTAGGGGTTAAGAAAAGGTTGGGTTGGGGGGGTGGTGGTGGTGTTTGGGGTTGGGGGGGGGGGGGGGGAGAGAGGAAAACGGGTTTTATTTTGTTTTATGTTTGAGATAAGTGCAGAAAAGAAACTAATTCGTTTTGGGCAAAAAGTAGTCATAAGGCTTGCTTCATTTAGAATTGGAACAAACTTTTGCTCATATTGTGGCGCTCCTGGTGGACGGGTTTGGAAGTTCTTGGCGCCCACGTGTCGGGAATTTTGTCAGCTTCACGTATGTATTTTTGACATTCCGCAAATCGACTGTACTTTGTAAACAATCAACATGGAAGCCGAAAGAAGGGAAAAAATTGTGCACAGTTATTTGGAAAATCCATTGTGGTCTGCATCTAGGCTAGCTAAACAGCTGAAATTGCCCAGAAATACCGTATGGCGCGTTATCAAACGGTATAAGGAAACATTGACGATGATTCGGAAGCCTCAAGCCAATCGTCGGAGTGGAACTGTCGACCGGAAACTGCGTGGTAAGATTTTGAAGACGATTAAGAGGAATCCCAATCTGTCGGACCGTGATTTGGCCAGAAAATTCGGTGCTGCCCATAGTACCGTGAGGAGAACTCGACTCCGGGAAGGAATCAAGTCGTATCGAGCTAGCAAACAGCCAAATCGGACCATAAAACAGAATAGTGTGGCCAAAATCCGTGCTCGGAAGCTATACGACCAGGTGCTGACCAAGTTCGACGGGTGTCTTCTGATGGACGATGAAACCTATGTCAAGGCTGACTTCGGGCAAATCCCAGGTCAAAAATTTTACTTGGCAACGGCTCGGGGGGATGTTCCAGCCAAATTTAAATTTGTTTTTGCCGACAAATTTGCACGAAAATTCACGATTTGGCAGGGCATTTGCAGCTGTGGCAAAAAAACGAAAGTTTTCGTTACAAATAAGACAATGACGTCGGAACTATACCAAAAAGAGTGTCTCCAAAAACACTTGGGAATTTGGGTCCATTTTTCCCACTGTGCATCGTTCTGGGCCGAAGGTGCTTGTGAAAATCATTCCGGCGAAGCGCGATGACGAGACGAGACGAGTCATAATGGATGACGAGACTTCCAACACCAAGTTTCCTAAAAAGGACGATCAGCGAGAAGGGAATGTCTAAACCGCTATTGTTGTCTTCGAGGCTCGCGGTGAACGGGGAGATATTGTTGTTGTTATTTTTTTAGAGGTTTTAACCTACTGGTCATTCGCCTCTTAGGGGAAATGTACAGTAAAAAGTGCCTGCCGGAAGGTGCCGCCTTTGCCAAGAAGTATCACGCGAAGGAGAGTGTGCTATTTTGGAAGGACCTGGCTCGGCCCATTATGCTAAGAGATCACTGGAGGAGATGGATCGACTAAAGATAACCGAAGATGTACCGAAGGTCGCCAACTTTCTCACGTCCCCCAGCTGCGACCGATAGAATATTTGTAGGCGAACTTCAAACGGAGGATCTATCGATACCAATAATTCCGTGGCTGAAATTGAGGAGCGGCTGATCTTCAAGGCCATGGCTAAGGTTCCGGTCGTCGAAGCATTTTTATCAAAGGCTTTAAAATCGTAGGATTTAAGGAATATTGGCTCCATTAAACTATCTTTTGTAGTTGTTTTTTTCATCGCCATCCGAGAATAGTGCATTTTTAATGCATATGACATGTACCAAATACTTCAGAAATTCCGCGATAATCGACAAATCCAGCATCGAAAGTCTTTACATTGAAAGGGTGGAGAAAAGCAAAGATACGAACGAAAACAACCAATTGTTCATTCTGTTTTTCATGTTCTAATTCATTTCAAGCTGAACGGCTACTGTGGCGTTATCAGAATGATGCGCTGTATATTGTTTCCAAGACTCAGCTCCAGCTCACAAGGCAAACAAGACACAAGCGTGGTGCGCGGAAAATTTGCCCGATTTCATCACAAGCGAAGAATGGCCTGCATCTTCACCGGATCTCAACCCAATGGACTACTTTGTTTGGGGTTATATGCTTCAAATTATAGGCCCTACGAAAAGGCTTACTTTAGATCGATTCAAGAAACATTTGGTTGATATTTGGGACCAAATTCCTCAGGAAATCGTGCGTGCCAGCTGCGATGGAGTTACAAAGCGTTAGCGCAAAGTTATCAAGGAGATTCGAGAGATTCGAATTGAATTAATATGGTTTATTTCTATAACATGTATCTTTCAAATGAAAAATAAATGCTTTGATTTGGTTGATTTGTTTTGCTGTAATCCCATTTTGTTTTAGTGACACCTATTGTGAAACACCCTGTAGAGTTTGGGCCGGTTCATAAACCACGTAGACTCTTTTTTTTTAAATCTCAGACCCCCCCTCTCCCCTCGTAGACTTTTCTCCGTATATTTTTTTTGAAATTTTGTATGAAGCGTAGACTTTGGTCAAACCCCCCTCTCCCCAAAAAAGTCTACGTGGTTTATGAATAGCCCCTTTCCAAAATGTATGGCCCTAGCCAGAAGGCCCGAAATGCTTCTAGAGACTCTAATTTCAGCAAATTCTTCAATCGCAAGTTTAGGGTAATACTTTGTGAGTGGCCCCAACAGCATCCGCACTGTTAGTATGAATGGGGCCGAATCAGCTCTCAAGCGTCACTTTAAATTTACCTTGTTTTCTCGATGATAAGTAACCATCACACTTTGTGAGTGGTCCCAACAGCAACCTTACTGTGGGTTCAAATCGGTTCAAAGCGGTTTATGTATAAATAGTTTACTAGTTGACGTTGCGCAAATTCAGCGTGCCGTTTACCAAAATGAACCACGCTGTGAAACCAACCCTTTTACCTAACATCCCATTGATTTCTCGTGAAAGTGTAGCAGTGTTCTCGGCTTCCAATAAACCGAGTTTAACGTCAACATATTCCTACCCTTTCCTTATTTGACCTGCATCGGGTGGAGCCGGTGCCGGTATAGCCCTCATGTAGGGTCAACAGTTTTTACACATTGAGATTGTATGTTAGTCCCAAGCATCGTCTGTTGGTTCTTTGTGCAATTACAGCTGATCTAGTAATAACGGGCTAGGAACCGCAGGAGGTCAATCATGTTCATGCTTAATTTGAATAATAAAACCAATGTTTAGAATGAATACAAAATCACAAAAAAGGTGTTTTTTAGTCGAATCGTATTTTTAAGGATGGCGTGTCTATGCATTAACTTGTAATGTCGGATGGAACAATATTTCGCTCCAAGATTTGAGTAACAGTTTCGTGTTCAAGCAATCCATATAAATATATAATGAACAGATTCAATTAATTTACTCGAAAACCTTTTATGGTGATGATGGATTACAACACAAATCGATATTTTAAATTTGAGATGTTAAAAGCCTCCTAGAAATAAACAAAGCAGTATCATTAATATCATAATGTCCTTATAATTTAGAATGACAAACTCCCATTTTTTCTCATTTGAACCATGGTGGATGGAAACAATTCATCAGTTGGTCGATCTGTTCCGGAATAAGGAACGTCGAGGTCGGAAATCGAAGTCTGTTACTTTGCTGCAAACACTAATTTATCATTTGGATATTTCAAAACATGCCTTGTTTCCCCGCGCTAGAAGGCAACCTCTAACAACTCTCTAATTTATGAGTGACCTACGGGAAAGCAACGCCCAAAGTTCCTTTCGTTCGGATTGGGTCCATCCGCTACCTTCAACTGTGCTGGTTGAAGGTGTCATCGCATATGTATTCAAACAGTCAATTTCCCAATGGTGAACATTACACAATTCAACCGACGAAGACGATGACAAAGACACCAGCTGATTCCGTTCATCTCTATATTAGCATAAAACTTCGAGTTTTGTTTTCCTTTACAATAATGCCGTTTGCCTCGCCGTCGAAGTCACTGAATGAACCATGCATAAAATTTACAAGTATTTTACCGGGGCACAGTTTGTTTGTTTTGTTAGGCTAGATACAAGATTGCAAGTCCTTTCCAAGCTGAAACCAATCGACCATTAAGTACCAACTTGTAGACATAAGATCGCTGCTTGAAATTGGAATTGTGCAACTAGCTCAACTGCTTTCACGGTTATCTTAAGAATCACACAAAAAACACGTGTGCCAATGAACCGCCAACGGCAGCTCGATGACCGTGGTTAGCTTCGGATGAAAAAAGTTAACTCTGCCACACGCCGTACCTAATGTCAATGTTCAGCATGTTTCTCGTCGCTACCGATGCTCCGATCCATGGACACGGGCATATGCGCATTGCACACAGGCCGCAGATGAACTTGACGTGTATGTTTGAAGTGCAGGCAGGCGCAAAACGAAAGTACCACTTGACCTTGCCCAAAATTAACCATCAAACATCGGGCATCAAATACCTTCGTTGACTTCGTAGGTACCAAGCCAACTCAGAGCCAACGTCAGGTGCGACGCGACGGCGAGAGGCAAGAAATCATCAAACAATCGTTTTAACGCAGCAACCACCGCGTAGCAGCCGGCGTCGTTTATTGTTTTCAATGCCAAGATTAGTGAGTGAGTTGAGTATCCAACTCTTCTAAACAGGTACTTAGGTGGTGCTGTTGTTGTTGTTGTGGTTCTCGTTGATGTCGTGTTTTATCATCAGCAGTTCATTTCGCGTGA
Organism: Aedes koreicus; assembly: GCA_024533555.2. Taxonomy (NCBI): domain Eukaryota; kingdom Metazoa; phylum Arthropoda; class Insecta; order Diptera; family Culicidae; genus Aedes; species Aedes koreicus. The sequence goes on from JAHHFK020005908.1 coordinate 9,425, forward strand.
TCTTTACCATTGATGCACATTTCATCCATAAGAGTGTTTCTCAGGGTGAATACATCAGGGTTGAAACAGGGAGTGGATCTATCGTTATTCAAAGCGATCTCGTATGGACGGAAAAGTGAATGCATCTCGTGCGTGGCATTGGTCTCGAACTTGAACGTTCAGATGCGATTGGATTTAAAATCGACAATGAGTGTACTTACTCTTTTTGGAACATGATCAGCGGGTCGGCTTCCAGATCAGACATGTCGATCTTCTTGCCGTACTCGATGACCTGTGAATAGGAAATGGATGAATTGAGTATAATTGTTGGAATTTCGACAAAAGCTCCATCTTACCTTGGGATGCTTGCGGGAGAGCAGCCAACCGACGTGGGAGAAGAAGAATCCTCGGTTGGCGTTGTGCGGGTCCGCGTCAGTATCGGAAAACTTGTGATGTTGTCGATGATCCCGTACCCACACGTATAGGCAGTTTTGACCAGCAAGTGTGTGTAACCAAAGCAGGAACACTCTCAGCCAAGGTTTCGCTTTGAACGCCCGATGGGCCCATAACCGATGGGCACCCATCGTGACTCCCTGGCCGGACATGTACATCAACCAAAAAGCTGCAATTTACAGGACAACTAAGATTCAAACGAATAATCGAAAATCGATGCCATACTCACAGTATAGGGTCGTCCGCCAGTCACAATACAACCAGAATGCCAAATGTAGCCCGATCCAGCCGCAGATGTGCAATGCAGCGAAACCTATCACATTTTTCCAGACAATCTCTCGTTTGAAGTTGAAATCTGTGCCGATTTCCGACGGCAGGATTGGCGTATGAGACCCGATGTCTTTCAGCGTTTTGTCGACTTCTTGCTCGTGCGCCAGACTGCTGCAACTGGTGAGGGCTTTTTGAAACTGGGCCGGATCGAGGGTGGAATCCTGCGCGCTCAGTTCCTCGCGAAGTTCTGTCAGGCTGGGTAGCTGACTGCACGTGGAGGTTTGCATAGTTAGCTTGGTGTTCGAGATGCCAGTATCGATCAGTTCGGCCGTTTTGGCGCACAGCATCGGCTTTGCTTGGGAGTCGGCTCCCATGGCTGAAAATGAAGGTGAATTCACACGATGAGTCGGCTTCAGAGGATGTGGTTTTGTTTTATGTTAATCAATTAATTTATATTGGAAGATTTCAGTGAACATTTAAACAATTCGTACTGACAGCACTGAACATCAAAAATTACAACAAGAGAGCATCTTGTTCGATGTGATATAATTAGACTGTAAAAATAGTTGGATTTTCAAGAAAAAAATCATCTGATGTGTTAACGACAACCTTACAAATGGTTATTGGATAGCTTTCAAGTTAGGATAGCTCATAACTCATAACTGGACAATGTATACCATTGGTACTTTTATTTATTTCGTCAACCGATCGAAGACTCATATTTACACTTAGTTCTATCTTCTTAAAGATCGCCTAGAAATAAAATAATGTCTTAGGTTACTACGTGACATTGTTTAGTCAATTGATTCACAATGCAGGTTATAGAGAGACATCATTCGGTTGGTTCAAATTTTGGGTGTTTTGTTTGAATTGGTATATAATAAAATAAGGTACGAATTCCTCTAGGGGGGTGAAATTAAAATATAAGTAGGGGAGGAAATGCGATCTGATACAATATCGTTAACAAAAGAGATCATGGCAAATTCTCTTCGTTCTTTTAGAGTTTGAATATCAATAAGCATACATCGTGCTTCGTAAGACGGAAGTGGAAATGTTGTCTAGCCTAATTTGCGGAGAGCATACAAGAGAAACTGGTTTTGTACTGATTCTAATCGTTCTTTATGTGTTTTCATAAAAGGAGACCATATGACACTACAATACTCTAGAATAAAGGGTGTTCCGATCAAAATTTGGGCAAACTGTTATGTGTGTGAGTCGATCAAAGTTTTTATTATAAGTCAAATTCTTTTTCTTTTTCAAGTTCAGTTAATACGGAATACAGGAGAAATATTCAGCTAAGGTTCCTTTTTACCGAATGCGAATTTCCGGGTCTTTCGTTTAACACCTGCCATACGATTTTGTACAGTCTCCTTGTCCACTTTAGTCGCCGCAGAACGCCAGTTTGCCTTAAACTGTTTCTCGCTCACAACAGCTTTTTGAGTCTTCTTAAGGTTCCGCTTGACGATGGCCCAATATTGTTCGATTGGGAGGAGCTCTGGCGTGTTGAGAGGCTTCTTGTCCTTGGGCTCCACTTGAACGTTGTTGGCAGCATACCACTCCATGGCCTTTTTTTCCGTAATGGCAAGATGCCAAATCCGGCCAAAATAGAACGGAACAATTGTGTCGCTTCAGGAAAGGCAGTAGACGTTTTTGTAGGCACTCGCTCAGATAATTTTCCTGGTTGACGGTTCCGGTCACAATGTAAACGTTGCTCTTCAAGCCACAGGTACAGATGGCCTTCCACACCAGATATTTTTTCACGAACTTTGACAGTTTAATATGCTTGAAAATATCTGCCACCTTTCCCCGTCCGGTTGCCGTACAAAATTCCTGTCCAAGAAGCTGTTTAAAGTCTGCCTTGACGTAAGTTTCATCGTCCTGTACCACGCAATCAAACTTTGTCAGCATCGTCGTGTACAACTTTCGTGATCTTGCTTTGTTTATCGTCGCGATTTGGAGTCACCATTTTCTTGTAAGTCGACAGTCCAGCTCGTTTTTAGCTCTATCCACGGTTGAAGGCGCCACTCCCAGCTTCTTTGTGACATCTCGGACGGAGAGGTTGGGGTTCCGCTCGAAACAGCGGGCAACTCTTTTTGTCGTCGCTGTGGCCTCCGGCTTTCGATTTCCCCCCGATCCAGCTTTCCTGGCTGTCGAAAAACGTTCACCGGACACTTTTAATACGTTGGTAACAGTTGATTTAGCCACATTCAACAAATTCGCCAACTTGGCGTGACAGTAGTTTGGATTTTTGCCATGCACGTGCCCAATTTTGATACGTTGCTTCTCTTCCTTCAACGATATTTTGATAACTGAAGTGCTAATCTCAAAATCAAAATAGAGACATAATGCTACATGTACACATCTTCAAATGAGGAGAGCGCATAACTTTTAATGCACGATGAAAGGAAATACGTCATGTTTAAGTCGACCAAATTTTGATCGAAACACCCTTTAGACCTGAAGTATGCAACGTAAAATGTTTTGATCGTATATGGATCATGAAAGCTTTGACCAAAACGTTTAATGAAACCTATTATGTTGGTAGCTTTAGGGTTAATTGTGTTGTAATGGTCGATAAAATTAAGCTTGGAATCTACAATAACACCTATATCTCTGACTCTATTGCATTTTTCTACAATTTAAGTTCCTTAAGAAACAGTAATTTGTGGTGTATTTCGTTTTCTACTGAGAGTTATTAAGTTACATTTCTTGACGTTAATTTCTAGTTAGCTTGTTGTGCACCATTTTTCAAATAATAATATTTCGTTTATATAAGTTACATGATTTTGGTCATTCTTAATTTCCATGAATATTTTCATGTCGTCTGCATAGATGAGAATTCTGACCTTCTCAAGAATGTAAGAAATATCATTAACAAACAAGATAAAAAGAAGAGGTCCTAGATGTGAGCCTTGGGGAACTCCAGCTAATACATGAACAGGGTGTGACTTTTTCCCATTAAACTGACTACTTGTTCCGATTTATTAAATACGATTGTATCCATTTAAGAAATTTATCCCCAAATTCTATTTTTCATAACTTGTAGAGTAAGAGAGGAATGTCAATACGGTCAAATGCCTTGCTAAAATCAGTGTACAGCGCTTCGACATGGTTACCGTTGTCCTTTGCGTTCAATGAATAGTTCACGAATTCTAACAAGTATGTGGAAGTTGAGCGTCCTTTGAAAAATCCATGCTGCGAATTTTTTATATCATTTTCTACTTGTCTAAACAGTTTTCTATTGACGATAGCTTAAAAAGCTTTGAAATGCTAGAAATAATAGCAATTTTACCGCAATTGCGAAAATCGGATTTAAATCGGAATCGGAAATAGGTATTAGGTATGAGTTTTTCCAAATATTTGGGAACTGAATCAAATTTTTGGGAACAGAATCAAGTGACAAGTTGAAGAGCCAAAATAAAGGCGAAGTTAATTCAAATGCAAGATTTTTCATAAATGCTGGAGGGATTCCAACAGGTCCCGCACCTTTCGCCGCATCAAGATTTTTCAAACCAGCAAGAATGTCTTGAACATGTACCTGACTAACTCTAATGTCATTTGAAGATGCAGGAAAGAATGAAAAATAATCTAGATCGCGATCATCATTTGTAAATGTCGTGTAATTTCTTGGAAAAAATTTGCAAACAACTCACAAATCCCACCAGGGTTTCCAGTGTTTTTGTAATCAAGATGCATTTTTGGAGGGAAGTTGTTTGATTTTTACATACTTTGTTCTGACATACTTGGAAAACTGTTTAGGACATGATTTGATTTCGTTCTCTGTTCTGAAATTATACTCTTCCAATTTGGTTTGTTGGTGATTAAGGTGGTCGGAGATTTTTAGATTTTTTTGGGGGGTTGGGGGTGGGTTGTGTTTTTTGTAATTTTTGGGGCTTTTTTGTTTGTTTTTTTTTAATTTATGTATTGGTTTGTGGTGTTTTGGGGGTTTTTTTTTTGGGGGGTGTTCTTTTTTATTTTTTGTTAAAAACTGAAGCAACAACCGCTGTTTTTGTTTTTTTTTTTAGGTTTTGGTTTTTTTTTTTTTTGTTGTTGTGTTGTTTTTGTTGTTGTGTTTTTAAGGAGTGTATCGAAAAGTAGTTATAAACTTCCAAATAATAAAATAGGCATGAAAACATGGTTAAAATTAACATACTATTTCAGTTTATTATAGCTTAACATGTTTACAAAAGATCCAAACGGAAAAACTAGTCATCATGTTCATTTCTGTAGAATGCCCGTACCTTTGATTTGACACCTGCCATCAAATTCTGCACAGTGACCTTTGTGCACTTCCTGGATGCCGCTGTCCAATTTTTCTTAAAATCGGTCATGTTTTGGGACACTGTACCATCCTTCTTAAATATACGCTTGACTATTGCCCAATAGCGTTCGATCGGTCGCAACTGGGGACAGTTTGGTGGGTTGATGTCTTTTTCTACGAACTTGATGTTATTCTCCGTCAGCCACTGTAGAGTGGATTTGGCGTAATGTGCCGATGCCAAATCTGGCCAGAAGAGAGGAGGGGACTGGTGCTTTCTATACAATGGTAGCAACCTGTTCTTCAAACATTCCTTTTGATAAATCTCAGCATTTATAGTTCCTTTTGTATAGAAAATTGAAGAACGCAAGCCACATGTGCAAATAGCTTGCCAAATGAGCACCTTCTGACCGAATTTCTCCATCGCAACAGTCGTATCTGCGGTTGGCACACGTTCCCCAACAGATTTAGTATAAAACTGCGGCCCCGGTAGCGTTCTTGAATCTTCTTTAACGTATGTTTCGTCATCCATCAAAATGCACTGGTCGACATTGTCCAAAATGCAGCTGTACAGCTTTCGAGCCCTGGTTTTGGCACGAGACTTTTGTTCCGGAGTTTGTTTGGACACTTTCTGCTTTTTGTACGTCTTCAAGTCATTCCTGCGCTTGATTCGTTGAATCATTCCGATGCTGGTCCTGAACTTCTTGGCTAGATCGCGAGTAGAGGCAGATTTGTTCCGTTGAATATAATCCACAACTTTTTGGTCCAAATCGGGGTTGCTGGAGCCGGGTTTCCGGCCACTTCTTGGTAAATCCTTGAGGGAGCACTCCTTACCAAACTTTTCGATGATGCGTTTTACACTTGCCGGGTGAACATTTACTCTTTTCGCAATCTGGTTGTAAGTAACACCCTTTTCGGTGCACCAAGTGTGCAGAATTTTCTTTTTAGTCTCAAATTCAATTCGCGACATTTTGAATACAACTTTATCAACGGAAATGAATGAACCGAATAATCATTTTTGACATGTAAACAAAGCAAATGGCGCTTACACGCTAAAAATATATACAGTAGTTTATGCGTAATAACGCATCGAATGTTTATAACTACTTTTCGATACACTCCTTAGTCGTTGGGCCGTGGATTGTAATATACAAATAAAGAATATTCAATTGCAGTATGAAATTGTTTCGTTTTTCCATAAGGGTGTCAAACATTCATTAACCCAAAAATTCTCATGAATGTTTGTCAACAAAAAATCTAAATAACAATTTTGCCTATTTTTTACATGATTAATTTGGTTAAATCCAATGTCACATTTTCCCCAACAAAGGGGAAAAAAAACCTTTTTTTTTCCACGGAGAAAAGGAGTCTGGACTGGGGTTGGTTGGAACCCCCCATATTTTGATTTCTGGGAAAAAACCCGGGAGGTTTTTTCTGCATTTTTTAAAAAAACTTTGTTTGTGTTGTTTTTTAGCATGATCAGGTGGGAAATACACAGATAGAAGAAACACATGCATTTCACCAGCTATTTGCGTTTTAACCCACACATGTTCAAACTCCTTAAATTTGGTAGAGGGAATTAGTTCAGAATTAAATTTAGATGAAATCGCAATGAGGACACCACCTCCAGACCTCCCGAATAAAAAAGTATATTAGATTGACAATAAAATGTATTGTAGCCATACAATAGAATCAGTTGTATGTACAATTGATCGTATTGTTCGCAACAATAAGATAACATCAGGACTTACTGTTTCTACTATAGAATCTATTGTAAATTGAGACATCAACAATAGAATAAGGGGGTTGTTATGTGTCTTAACAATAAAAAATATCACTTTTTTCGGAACAAATTTGAGTTAATAATGATTAATTGTATTGTTTCACTATTGTTAAAAATTCTAGCATATAGGGTGTATAGTAGATCTATTGTAATTACAATGTGCTCTTTTGATTTGTCTGATACATGAACAGTAAGAATCATGGTCGGCAATACATTCTGTTGTTATTATATATTATTAAATTGTAATTGTATCGTTATTTTGATACGGGCTCCTTTGTGCCATTTGATGGTTCCGGTTGTCTCTGAATACACAAAAATCATTCCCAAACATTTCTTCACTTATAATGCTCTCATCTCAACTAGTTTCTGTACCTAATATGATAGAAAAAGAGAAACTCATTAAATTTTAGAAAATAGTGTTTACCTTGGGTGAGTTTTTCATACGATTAAAGGTCTGACAATATATCAGCACTTCAGTTGCATTAGAGTGTGAAGAAAGGTTTAAGAACTTGTCAGTACTATTAAAATTACTTAATTCTAAGCTTTCTACCACTTCAGAGTGCGCCAGTTCTATTCAAAACCTATATGTTGACAAGAACACGATGAAGAATAGTTTGAAAATAATGTCCTTAACTCTGCGTACCTGCTGGTATCAAAGTTCATACGGTGTTCCCTAGCCTCTTTTCCAGTAAATCCTAACCCTACTTTCCCGTGGTGCCAACTGGGGTATGAGTAACCATAGGGAAGATCGGGTAACCAACACCGGACCTTGGTCATATGCTTTCAGGGGAAAGAGGGGGTCTCTTCGAATGGTGCAGTCTACATGAGCGTCTGTTCTCCAATTCTGGGGCGGCTCAAAACAACGTCTGTTCTCGATGTTAGGAGCGGCTGATCATCGTCTTCGTGCCGGTGTGCGAGTCTAAACAGTACTGTGTTGAGGAATGCCAACAAGCCGTCCTTAAAAATGTAAAATTGCAAATAATACAGAAGTAAATACTAATTGGGACAATCGCCAAAGACCTAGCTTTCGAAATAAGGACTACGATAGGAAACTAGGAACATGGAACTGCAAGTTTTTCTGCTTCCCGGCTTGCGATAGGATACTCTTCGCCGACCTTGAATCACGCAATTTCGAACTCGTAGCACTGCAGGACCCTTGCTTGGTACCTTCTTCGAAATGGTGCAAAGAATCCAAGAAGCAGAAAATAGCAAAACAAAGTGCTGAGCGAAAACCAGGGCCAGAGAGTTATACATCTGACTTTTGCAACGACCGTTTTGCCTGCGTTTTGATCGATGACGAAACATATGTGAATGAAGACTCCAGAACGCAAGGTCATCGGCAAAGATGTGAACATATCCGAAAAGTCGTTCGAGGTGGAAAAATTTGGTCAAAAGATTCTCGTATGGCAGGCAATTTGTTCCTGCAGCTCCAAGTCATCGATTTTCTACACAAAAGGTACGATCAATGCCGAAGTTTACTGTATTGATTTTTTGCAGAAAAGGATGCTTCCCTTATACAAGCAGTACAAGGTCCCATCTTTGTTTTGGCCTGTTTTTTTTTTTGTTTAATTTTGACTAAATCAATTTAGTCAAAAATTGATTTTTGATTAAATCATCAGACGGTTAACAGTAGTGCGTTTTACTCAACTCCCTTGATTTGTTTCCGTAAAAACTGCTCTGTTATTTCATCCAACACATAGGAATGATGTCTTGTTTTCAGAAAGATTTTTTTAAATTTTTTGTTCTTTGTGCAATTGTTGATGAAACACGAAGTTGTTTTTGGATTATCGCAATAGTACTGTGAATGAAAAGCAGAAACTTCCTTCTTTTGCCTCTACATCGCTCAACCTTACACAAAATATCTATGGATGATGCCTCATGATAGGCACAATATTAGCAAGCAGGAGGCTCTTGATGTGCTTATCTTTTTTAATGCTGTTTGGTAAGCTACAGTCTGCTTGAAGAACAACAGAATAGAATTGTCCTTTACAATTTCATGTACAACTATGAAGTATTCTATCTGTTCCATTATAGGTCTCGTTGATGTTAAAGCAGTAAACTTTCAACTAACCTTAATCTTAATTATCCTCTTACTATTTCGTCTATTCTTACCTCCACTAACATCCACGAATTCACTTAAAGCGCTCGCCGCAACCAATTGTGAACCATCATAACATTGTTAAACGAATGTTGGTAAACCATAAAAGATCGCATCGATAGAAAAAATAAGGAAAAAAAAAACGTTCCATTCAGAGCTCCAAACCGCCCATTAGGTAACTTTATTTCCATCTTCGGTGCGCTATCGTCGCAGCTGTGACTGACAGCTTGGTGACAAAACGTTTTGACGAACAATCGGTATGATCTATTGCTAGCCATTGCGTGGCGTGGAAGCATTCAAATGGAACCCGTCTTTCTCGGCGACTCATCCGAGTGTTCAATCTTCGACTGCTCCGAAGATGTCACCCTCGCATGAGAGTAAAAACCGTCTAACTATTGTCGAGCGTGTTACTGCCTTCGCACGACATGACGGATGGTTGACTGCATGTAGTTTTACAGGTTCAAGTCACATAAAAGCGTAATTATCGTCTTTGGCTGCGTCTTCATTTCGCGCCTCAGTCGCAGTCTGCGGTTGAAAAAGGGCAAATGAAAAACGATCAAATCCTCGCGCTACTGCGGTCGTGGCGGGTTGAAACCACTCCAAGGACCGCATCTTTTGTTGTCCAGCCACATGACCGAACGAGTGTTAATGCATAAATCACTCTACCTTGAACGACGAGCCTGTAGGTATGATGAACAGCAGCCAGTACGTATTTCATTCGCACTCACAACGGAGCTCTGTTCGACGTAAATATAGCATATGGAAGGAGAAAATGAGCAGATTGCACCGAGTGGGTTGTTCTATAGGTTAGGGCCACTGAGGTCCTGTTTCAAGGGTTCGATCTTTATTTGCTTGTGCACTTGTCAATGTTGCTAGCCTTCATTGAATGCATGTGGCAAGGGTAAATGAGCAGAATTCCAACCCACCGCCTCTGTGCCATATGTGCAGATTGGGTCGATCATCTTGCTCTTGAGCTGCCGCTTCGGTCATGACGGGGTTATGCTGGCGCTTAACTTGTCATAAGTAATTCGCCAACATGGCTAAGTTCAGTCTGGATATAACTCATTTTGAACCGAGCTAAACCAGAAAATTGATTGATGGAGGTCCATAACCGAATCATTCTCAAATTTGGGTATTTGGGTCAAGCGATAATCCGGAGCTGTATTATGCAGATACAAAGATCCTATCTACCCTCTATCGAACAGCCGGTGTCACTCACTGAGAAGCGTCAAACTAAACAAGCTTTCATTTTTTTTTCTTGTTCGCTGGATTTTGAGGCAACAGTTTGTGCCGGCGACGACGTCTATTACGTGATAAGCCGCATAGTTTAAATTCGGTCCTACCATACACGCGTGTTCCGCGCTGCGCGCCAACGTTCGTTCATTCATTTCACTCAACTTCATCCGAGACGAATTCATTCGCCGCCGACACGAGACAGTTATCGCTTTTCTACCTTGTTGGAGTTGTAATCGTATAGCCACCACAACACATGGGATGAGGTAATGTAACTTTTGTTGCCCTTGAGAGCTGGAGAAATTCTACTAGGTGTGGGAGACGAAACCTGTTTCCGCGTACTTGACATTTCGTCCCCCATTTGGAAACATGCAGTGACCCGAGGGAGGGATGGGGAAGGGCATGCTTCTGCTAATGCTCAGTCGTCACTGATAACTAGTAGGTATGTACATGTCTAATGGCTAATCGTGGGTTAGTATTGTTCACATGAGCACCAGGTACGCAGCCAGAATTCTCTTTTGGGAGGGACCAGTATGGGATGCAAAGCACCTCCGCCATCGCCATCGCTTACCTAAGAATAATTAGTTTTGCATGCACCATGGATGCAGTAGGAACCAACAACCAGCATTTAACAAGCTGTATCTGTCAATCTGGAAATCTGAGCGTTCTTTAATTCATATGATTCAATTGTGTGAAAATAATTGGCAGCAGTGAGATGAGCAATCAAATGAACTTGAAGATCGAATCTTTCTTAGAGATTTCACCTCTGGTCATAGAGTAGGGCTTACGGAAGCTGTAAAATTAAATTATTTTTTGTGAAATATTGTGAAGGTCTTGTTCTGATTTCTTGGCACTTCAAGCTAATTGTTATCAGAATTAGCTTATTACCGACTCTCAATGCACTTCCACAGTTGATAATTGAAAGATTTCGATGCCAGTACTATTTATGCATTAGTTTGGTTTTGGGCCAGAACAATCATATTCTTTTCCCAGGCTGTCGGGAAATTTGATATAGGGAGAAAAGTGATAATGATTAAGCAATAAGATAGAAGATATACAGTGTTGGAGATAACATATGCATCTTATAAGTTACATTACTTAACTATAGCGTAACTATACTTTGAACTTCCATTAACAAAATGAAGCAACATGCTACAAATAATAGCTCAGGAGTCTAGCATAATTCTACATGATTGCTGGAGACATCTAGTATTCCCTGACAGCACGCTGATATAGTTTTGTTGACAATTGTCATTTTGCATTGGCCAAAACATATTCAACTTTCTGATTTCGCTTGCTGTCCACTGCCTAAGTGTTAATAACCTCGCAGAAAAGTTTCATTCTATAGTAAAACTCTTGTTGATGGGCATTGACGTACTCCTTGCAAGAAGAACCTGACATCAGAAAATCGCAGAATCCCTATCCTGTAGACGAATCCATGCTGCAAAACAACCCGATGACTTCAGAGCCAACTTTACCGCTTGAGTGTAATACAATCAATGAAAGCAAGGAAATTAACATACAATGTCAAAATTTCAATAGAATGAAAAGTTCGGTAAAGGTAAACGAAATTTATAGACGGGTTGCCGCTTGCAATTTTTCCGTTATTTTAGGTACGGAAACGAGTTGGGACAGTAGTATAAAAACGAGTAAGTGGCGATCGCTTTAACGTCTTTAGGGATGATCGCAACAAATCGTTATCCAATAAGAAATCTGGTTTAGTTTTAATCGCAGTTTGCACCAACTATGAATCGGAACAAATTAATTAATTAAAAATTAATTAATTCACATAAATGCAAGGAATTTGACCATGTTTGGGTCAAATCTTTTATTGGAAATCAAGTGCATATTTTTGCGGCTGTGTACTTTCCTCCTGAATTTGCCAAAAAAGAATCATATGATACGTTCTTTTGTACTGCTGCTAACATAATTTTAAAATTTGAGCCTGAAATGTGAAGATTTGTATCCTCACATTTACGGTGACTTTTATCAACGGGCAGCAAATTTTATCATTGATGACGAAAATAAATCTCTTTTGGTACCAATTTTGGGAGATAATGAAACGCTCCGCACTCTATTTGAAAAAAGTTCAGAGCTGGAACTTAATCAAGAGTGTAAGAATGTAAGAAATCATAGCAACTGTTTTTAAGATATGTTATTTACTAATATGACCGATGATTTCTGCGTGACGGAATCACCCGATCCTCTATGGAAAAATGAAGTATTCCACACCGCGATTGAATACTCCATATTTATACATGACAACACCACAATGTTGGATGGCGATTTAACCGAAACCTATTATGACTTTAGACATGCAAAATACGATGTTATCAAAAATAAACTAAGCTCCTTTGATTGGCAAAATTTGATTCGAACATAGAGCTAACTGTCAACAAGTTCTACCAAGTTATTAGGTGCGCAACTAAGTTCTCGCTGTTTTTTAGTGAAAAAGGAACTTTATTTTGAAAACAAAGGTTACAAACGAATTATTCAAAGTATTGCCCATCACTAGCTACGACTTTTTCCCATCTTTCTGGTAGAACGTGAATACCATTTCGATAGAACTGTTCGTCTTTTGATGCTATCCAAGAATCAAGCCATTTTGAGATGTCATCATATGAGTGGAATTGCTGACCAGTGAGACCATGTGCCATCGAACGGAACAAGTAATAATCGGACAGTGCAATATCAGGAGAATATGGCGGGTGGGGTAGGACTTCCCATTTGAGCGTTTCCAAGTAGGTTTTCAAGGGTTTCGCAACGTGAGGTCGAGCGTTGTCATGCTGAAGAATCACTTTTTCGTGTCTGTTCTCGTATTGTGGCCGTTTTTCGTGCAGTGCTCGGCTCAATCGCATCAATTGAGTTCGATACCGTTCCCCGGTAATGGTTTCGTTTGGTTTCAACAGCTCATAACAAATAACACCAACTTGGTCCCACCAAATACACAGCATAACCTTCGCAGCGTGAATATTCGGCCTAGGCGACGATGTTGAAGCATGCCCGGGCAGTCCCCATGAATGTTTCCGTTTTGGGTTACTGTAATGAATCCATTTTTCGTCACCCGCCACAATGCGATGTAGAAAACTCTTCCTTTTTTGCCGCTGGAGCAGTTGTTCACAGACGAAAAAACGACGCTCAACATCTCTTGGCTTCAAATCGTAAGGAACCCAAGTTCCTTGCTTTTGAATCATTCCCAACACATGCAATCGCTTAGAAACGGCTTGGCGGGAAACTCCTAATCCTGAACCAAGCTCTTCTTGCGTTTGACACGGATCCTCATCGAGCAATGCCTCCAATTCAGAGTCTTCGAAGTTTTTTGGCCTTCCTTCACGCGGACGATCATCAACACTGAAATTCTTGCCCAAGTAACAAATTCAATTTTAAGGTACACTTGAAGAAGTTCTCAAGACTCATTTGATAAAACCACGCATAAAACTAGATATTCTACATGACATCGATAAAACAGCCATAAAACCCTCATAAGCTCAAAAAGGCCCATACTACAGGAGCTTCTCAAGACTATTTCCCAAGATTCGCTTAAAACTTGATAGTTTTATCGGTACATACTTGTAATGACATGCAGGACATGCTTAAAACTATGATAAAACTATCACAAGTTTTGGTAGTTTTATGATTTTCCTCTTTAAGAACACTTCCAGTCCGTCACAAATATGTTTCGAAGATTCCATTTTGGATTCGTTCTGCTGAATGGGGACTTTTTTAAAGAAAAAAAACAATAAAAAAAATGTTTTTTTTTTTCCAAAGGGGATGCATATGTAAATTAATTGTAAAATTGACCATAAATGCATAAATTTTTTGCCTGCAATTGATAAATTTTTCATGCGACGTTCAGTTTATTGGTGTTTTATAACATAAGAGTTCGAAAATTTTAATGCGCCACGGAATCATTGCTAGAACATTGATTTATTTGAAAAATAAAAAATACTTGACAATTCAACAATTAGGTGACAAGGCTGATAAATTGTTAGATCTTGAATAAATTGTTTCTACAATCGATTTTAAGTTTCAAAATGTATTTTAAACAGCAGAAATTGTTCATAGCATTGGAAAAACGAGAGTTTTGTTGCATATATATGAAAATGGCTACCATTCGGAGGGAATCCAGAATAGCCACGCTCGCCATTTTTTCAATGGTTTTATCTAAAACTACCATAAAACGCATATAAAACTAATATTTCTTGCACAAGACTAACAAGATTTTTTTAGGAGCGCGATAAGTTCATCTTTACTTGTTCTATTCTTGAAAAAGATGAGTAACGCTTGCATAAAACTTGTTTGAATTGCTCAAGGTAAACAAGTCTTTCATAAGATAGCCATAAAATCAGTGTGGAGAAGGCACAACATAAACAAAGAAAATGTGAACGTTCAAATCAAAAGTGCCTATGCATGATTGTTGTTATTAATTACAGCTTATAATTTATTGTTTTTAATCACCAGCGTAAGTCGATTAGAACATAAGAAAAAAAAACTCTAACTTGAATATGCTAACAATGGATTTGGGAAGAAGAACAGATAATAATATTGCGTTGATGGCTGAAACATCAGTCGAGCGAAAGATGATTTTTCTCTTGATCTGTACGCTGAACCTAGCGTTGGAAGAAGTGCACTGTGTGGATCATGGGAAAAATCGATTTTCGCTCAGATGATATACTAATTTTTACTTGCAACGAGTATAAATATTGTGTAGCCTATTGGGAACTGAAATGCACGACTCGGGAGAATTCAACATTAACATAACATTTTACAATCATAGTGCACATTAAACCTTACGTCAAAAGTTCTGCGCTGTATTTCCACGGTGGTGCGCCATATAACGAACTACCTGAGACGTTAGGTTCAACTTGCACAACTGGCATAACATCAAATATCATGAGTTATGCATTTCGGTTTTCAACTGGCGACACATTGCACCATTTTATTTTATTTGTTTTACGCATAACGCATAGACCCTTTTGATAAGTTAGTCTCAGTAGGCTGCGAATCCAATGGAATGGTAAAACAAAATTGTCGTTGGTGGCTGAGATGAAGGAGTGTTCAATATATTGAATAGGTTTTTATTGAATTTCCGCTTGAACGATCCGCTGGTTTTTAATTTCTTCCACCTGTGGGCGTCCATTGTGACAGTTTGTTTATTTTTCACATAATGTTCTTTCTCAAGACTATGTGCTCTTATTTAAAATCAAATGGTCCTAAGAGAGTTTTATGGCAGCATTTCCAAGATACATTAATCTTAAAGAAGAATGTCATAAAACTTTTACAAAACTTTTATCAGGTTTTATGCAAGTTGCGAAACGATGTCTTGAGAGGGGGATTAAGTATCTTATAAAACTACTGATAAGGTGAATTACACTTATAAATGATGTAGTTTTATGGAGGTTTCTTCAAGTGTTCTTTAATCACTCTTGAGAACTGTTAATGAATTAAAACCACCTTAACTTGGAAAATGCCCTGATAAAACCGGATGAACTCCATAATGCTCTGATAAAACTACCATAAAACATGAATAAAATCAATTTGCATTTGAATTGCTACTTGGGACGCCTACTTTGGCTTGGAATTAAATGAGGGGAAATTTCACACGCCTGTTAAAATTCATTATTTTTTTCTGTGTAATGGTATTATGAATCGTTTCATGTACAATGGCATTCTCAAAGATGTTATGCTAGCGCATGCAGAGTGAAATATGCCAGTAAAATGGATATTTCAACAAGACAACGACCCCATACACACTGCTGAAGTCGTCAAACAGTGGTTTAAGGATGTACAATGGAATAGTTATGGATTGGCGAACCGCAGCCTCCGGAGCTCAACTCAATCGAGAACCTTCGGCAGATCGTAAATCGAAGAATGAACCGCGAAAATGAACGCAACAAGGATCAACTGTTTAAGTAAATCCAAAAAACTTGGGCAGAGATCCCACAAAGCATCATTGACAACCTGATCCACTTGATCCACTCCATGCTGCAAAGGTGCAAGGCTGTAATCGACACTAATGGTTTTGCAACGAAAACTTGAGAGCCGAGGACAATCCGGTGGCCAATATACGAAGTTGCATTTGTTTTGTCCAGGAAGATAATATCTTGCTTTGTTCATTGGATAACATCATCATTGTTTTTGAATGAATTCTGTTTTATGTTTATGTTGATCACCAGCGTGCCTTTTTCTTTTGTAACTCACCACAACTTGTTACTGTACAATTTAATGGTCGTCTTTGGTAGGTTCCATATGTTCTGTCCAACACTGCTCAGTGCTAGGCATACGTTTCTTCCGACCACGGTTTTTCTTCGTTTTTCCGAAAATAAATTAATTTATTGATTATATCTGGTGATTTAAGAAACAACTCATTCAATTGCATCTAATTCATTGCTCAACATATTCAAAAAATCATATTTAGTTGGACCCAGCAACGTATAGGCTCATATGCTTGGTAATGCGCTGTAATAACGTCAAGAATGCCTTCAAAAGTGCTAGCTGGGAAGAAATCGCAGGAGCGCTGCACAGACTCCTTAGTGACCTTGCTGACAGCTCTGTTCCAGACTTGATGGAAATGTTTTGAATTTTTAACCTCCTGCCTCTCTCCGGAAAGCGCCCGCTTCTTCAGAGCCCAAAATCTATCGTTTGGGCATAACTCAGGACTGGTGGGTGGTTTTGCAGGTTTTGGTACGATATTAAATTTATTAGCTCATGCCACTCCCTCAGGGTTTAGGCATAGTGACACGATGTCAAATCGAACCAAAACAAAGGGCTGTCATCATGGCTTCTTACGCAAGGCTGCAATCGTTTTTACAGGTACTCCTTCTGGCAAATTGTCTTGTTGATTGTGCCTGTGGTGCTGAAAAATTTACTTTTTCTCCCACACGAACAAATTGCTTGCCAAACAAGCTATTTTTTTAAAGAAATTTTGACATCTTTTTTGTCTTGAAATATTCAGGTATTAGAAGCTTTTCAAGTTTTTTCAAAACGTGGCTTCCATCGTCTAAATGACAATGAATATTTCGTCAAAAAATTGCAATTCTGTTTTTGAGCTCACGATCTTGCCGACAATTTTTTTTGTGACATTCCTATTTTCCAAGCCACAGTTTGAATAGAACGGTTCGGGTTCCCCGCCTGTTTTTTTCTCCCCTTTTTGTCCTATTACACGATTCTATTTTTGTGGTGGTTTTTGGGGTTCTTGTTGTTGTGGGTTGTGGAAAATGGGGGGTAAAACGGTGGGGGGGGGGTGGGGGGGCAATTATATATTTGGGGGGGGTGGGGGTCTGAAGAATCTAAATCCTTTGTCGTTTTTATTTTTATTCGTCGCCCTCTTGACCACTGCTTACGATATATCAAAACCGTTTAAAAGTTTTTTTCGGGCGAGGTTCCAGAGCCTTTTTGTGGAAATGGGATTAAAAGCCGAGCAAAATTTTGCTTCCATAAACCGGCATATTCAACCTTCTGTAACTTTTTCAATTATCAATATTTTTGGCTGAATTTTTGACAGAACTATACCGCCTCGGCTTTTTTTTTTGCACCGATATTTCAGCATGGTCAATACCGTGTGAAGAAGAGAAATACTCATGTTGGTGCGTCAACTTTGACGCCAGCTGTGGTCCAAACCACTTAATGGAAACAGTTCAAATTTTGTCCACATTATTTCCTATACTTTTTTAGGCTGTGCTGAAATTTTTATTATGCTACCTAAATTTTTCACAAAAGTACGTATTTTTGAAATTGGAATGTCCAAAAACAACTTTTTTGACATATGTTATCAAAACTTCAAATTTATAAACCTAATCAACATGAAACTCTGGTCACATCAGTTCAATACACTATTTATAGTTCTGTCAAAAAATCAGCCAAAAATATTGATAATTGACAAAATTACAAAAGGTTGAATATGACGGTTTATGGAAGCAAAATTTTGCTCGGCTTTTTTTTTGCTACTGAGTGTATTTCGGACATGCGCTGATGAAAAAAATTGAAAAAATTTAAAAGAAAAAAAATTTTTTTGGAAGGAAGGGGGAAACACACGTTTTACATAGGTCCTTTCTTCATACATTTTAGCAAGAATTCTTAAACAAACCTCAAACCGATTGGGCCAGCTTATCTTTCAAACAAGTAGGGTAAACTGTTTAGAGATCGATTTCGGGAAGGAGGGTGACTTTTCGAAAAAGTTGATAAATATCGAGTAATATTAGCTCATCATGATTAGTTTTAAGAGAAGTTTAATTTTCACCAATTTTTGGAGCTGTTTAAGCTGCTCAAAAGTTTGTCAAAGAGGATGCTTAGATTATTTTGTGAATGTATGATAAAAATATGGAATAATACAAACCCAATAATACAACATTTCCATTCCACCATCATTTACATGAAAGATGTTCGGTTATGCCATAATTACTCCATAACGTTTAGTAAGAGTTAGAGAAAAATTATATGCTGATGAGTTTAATGATTATGATTTTTAAAGGTATGGGATTTAAATTTCAAAAAGCTTCTAAAGTTCGATCCACTTGGAATGCTAACGTTTGCATTTAAAAAATGGACAAAAATTGCCGATTTTTCATGGGTTTACCTTCATCCGCACTGACAAAACTACCCATGCAGCATCAATCATAGTAACCCATGAGTCAGCAGACAAAATTTGACAGCTTTATCAGTCGAACTCTAAACGTGATGGCAAAAACAGTGAAGCAACTCCGTTCAGAAGTCTGCGCGTTCAAAGAACGGCACCCCGCCGCGTCGAAAACGAACATCGTGCGGCACTTTGTGGACGCCGGATACGCCCGTTCCGGCATCTACAACATCTTGGCACTATTAGACAACAATCAGAGCATCGAAAGAAAGCCCGGTTCCGGACGGCCGACACTGAGCGACAAGAAGCACCAAAGAATGCTGAAGAAGAAGACCGAGGGAAAAGTGGCTACATCGCTGCATGCGCTTGGCCGGGAGGTCGGTTCAACCGGCCAAACAGTGAAAAAGTACCTGGCGAACATGAACATACATGTCAGGAAGCGGAAGTCACGTCCACTGGTTTCGGAGCTGCAGGCAATGACGCAGCGGCAGCGGCTGAATAAGATGGTCAACTCGATTTTCCCGGCGAATCGCGACGTGGCGGTGGTGATGGACGACGAGACCTATCTCACCCTGGATGGCTACGACTGGCAGGGCACTTCGTATTTTACTTCCCCCAAGAAGGAAGTGAGCTCCGAGTTGAAGTTCATTTCACACACCAAGTTCCCCAAGAAGGTGCTGCTGTGGCTGACAATCAGCGAGAAGGGGATGTCAAAGCCGCTCTTCTTTCGCTCCGGACTGGCCGTGAACGGGGAAATTTATAGTACGAAATGCCTGCCGGAAGTTGCGTCGTTCATCAAGAAATACCATAAGGGCGAAGACGCGGTGTTCTGGCCGGATCTGGCGTCGGCCCACTACTCGAAGCGATCGTTGGAGGAGATGGAGCGACTGAATATCGACGTGGTACCTAAGTCGGCGAACCCGCCCAACGTCCCCCAGCTGCGTCCCATCGGACATTTCTGGGCCAACCTGAAGCGTAAGATCTATTCAAACCATTTTGTCGCGAAAACTGAGGAGGAATTGATAAATAAAACGAAGAAAGAACTCAAAAACATGCCTACACGCATGTTTTCGTCTGCCATGGCGAATGTTCCGGTTAACTGCCGGAAGGCCGCTCGCAAGGGCGTAGAATTTTTTTGCAAGTAAGCTTAAATAATTACTTTCCATGGGAAATTTCTCAAAAGCAATTATCTGTGTTAGCTTTTTTTTTTATCACCATCCGAAAAAAGTTCATTTTTTTATGCAAACGTTACTTACTCTAATTATTCTATTTCTGTGCCTCTTGTGATTGGATTTGGAGTATTTTGACAGTGGTATATTAGGAAAATATACAATATTTTAGTGATGAAAGTTGAGCTAGGTGGAAGATTCGAAAAGAAAATTGATCCTGCCCAGCCATTTTGAAAACCCGAAGTATCAATCCGAAATATCGCGTCAAAATGGATAATTGCAGTTTCTTCGGTGGAAGATATTCTAAAGCGATTCTGTTGGGCTGTTGTTAAAGTATACTTGTACTTTTTAATCACTCCGCCACAGGACTTTTTGAATAATCTAGAAGGATTTTGCAGGTACCTATGTATTGAAACCACGTTGGTTTTAAACTGTAGAAAAATAGTTCGAGCAGAACTGTTTACAAACAACAAAACGCTGTGAAAATCATGCATACCTGACCACTTAGAGCGCTGCTATCTCTAAAATGAACTGCCCTATTTCTAAATGATCTAGTCTAGACCGCTGTCGGAGAAATCACACGAAGAAACATATAATCCAGACTTTGTTTTCTTATAAACATTAAATAAAAAAAAACCAAAATTGACAGAAGAATTTCAGTGGTGTTTTAGTTTCGTTTCCTTACGATTTTCGATATGAGGAAAGCTTGTTTTGTAAAATGAAATAATTCTAAAATTTCAGGCCTTTTTTTAGTGATGGCCGCTGAAAAAAAAATTCTCATAGATTTACAATTAAATGTATTGCAACCATACAATAAAATCAATAGTGTGTACAATTAATATTATTGTTCATGACAATAAGATGGCAATAAGGGAGTTGTTATTAATATAAATTGAGACATTGACAATCGAATAAGGGGGTTGTTATGTATCTTAACTATAGAAAAAAATCATTGTTTCCCGAACAAATCTGAGTCAGTTACTATTGATTGGATTGTTTCACAATTGTTGAAAATTCTAGCAAATAGGGAGAATAGTAGATCTATTGTAATGACAATACGCATTTTTTATTTACCTAATAGGTGAACATTAAGATTCATGGTCGAAAATAGATTGTAATGTTATTTTATATTATTGTATTGTAATTGTATAGTTATTTTTATCCGGGTAAGCACGATTATAAACATGTATCGGGTAGGGAACCCCATTCAACTAACCATCCATTGTCGGCACATTGTGCAGGAAAAGTTAATGAGCTTCAACATGATACCTTGAAGTGTGAAATCGTTCAATTTTTAACTTCTTTGTTTTGTAGAACAAAAAATATGCACTAACCTAACCCCATTTTTACATTACTTTGATTGGCCAACTTAGGTCGACCAGACGTTTAAGTGTGACGAAATAAGTATGCCAACTTTAAAAATAAGAAGGGGTATTGAACTGTTAAAGTTAAATTATTCACTCCTATGAATTTGTTACTCCAGCATTAATGTGATTGATCGAATATGTTGGTGAATAAATTAGAATTCTATCTGTAGCAGGAAAAAAAATCATTTTTTTTAGATTGTGTTTAGTAAACCAAGAACCGGCACAGAAACCCTAGTACTGATTTAAAGAAAAACATTATAATAGTCAATAGAAATAAATAACCGATGCTTTAAACCAGAACCTTCTTTGCGGATTAAGAAATCTGACAGATATTAAATTTTACATATGTTTATTTTTAAGTTTGACTAATGGATGCCTCAGAACATAGTTAATTGTTTGAACTTAATAAATATATTTTGGATTTTTTTTTTGGGAACCAACAAAGCTCAGCTAAACCGCACTTAAATTACCTCTTGAGATCTAGCGTGTGCTGGCAATTGAATTAACCAATGTTAATGTTCTCTTACAGTTTTTTTTCCCAAATGAAACCGGATGAACAATTTTCAAACTATGCAGTGAAATGTTCATAACTAGTTTTGAAAATATGGTGAGTGTAGAAAAAGGGTACAACGCAAAGTATTTATAATAATATAATGCACTATTTAAATTCCATCCAACTCTTTGACCATGTTTCAATCTAACCCCCGACCGCGCTCGAAGAACGCTATGCTAAAAGTGTACACATTGCTATGCACAGGTCTAGGTATGCCGTGACAGCCAAAAGAGAAGAATGTTCACTGCATTAATCATCTTTTTGCCTATCGCTGACGGAGTGGCAGAACTTGAATTTATCATGAAGCTGATCATTACAACAAGTGCCGGAAACCAGTTCTGTCGATTGATGTTGTATTTATGCGGAACTCGCTACGGAAATGGTTTGGCGCATTCGGAAGTAACAATTTGGGATGATGCTTCGAAAGTTACTTTTGATATTGGAATTTTTACCACCTCTTAACATGGGTCATCTAATTATGAAAAACTGAAGTCGTTTTTGAAATCTTGCTTCATCATGCTTGTCTTTGGCACAACTGGTATGACGAGAGTGTTTCATATAAATAGAAAGGAAATTGTTTCACGACATGAGAAGCAATTAAAAAATAGATCTTTAATAGATAAAATGTTTTTGTCAAACAATTCCTGATTGGCCCTTCTTTCTGAAAAAGGCTGTTAAAAGTTAAGGTTTTTTTTTTCAGTATCGCAAATGACACGAATTGCCTCATTTTTATTTGACTTTTGTCAGAGTTTGTTCTCCATTAGCTATGAGTTTGCTATAAAAAAAAGTGTTCAAAAAGTAACCATTATATCTAGAGTGACCAATAAAATGCGAAGACTTATTGCAACCCAAAATTGTTCGACAGACTTCTTACTACGAATGATTGCCATGTTTATTCTTGTCTTTTTGAGAACTTCAGCTGACTGTTTAAATTGAAGGGTGAATCGATAAGTATTGCGACACTTTAGATTGATTGATATATCGGCAGTAGTTATCGAAATGAAATTTAATTTTTACAATAGATCAGTGTATTTATTAATTTCAGCTTACATATGTATGTCGGTTACATTTTAAGATGTTTCAGTAAAATGCTCGACATTCGTGAATGGCTCCCTTCATCAGAGCTTGTGCATTTGTTTCCGGAACGTTTTTCTCAGTTACCCTCCCCCACCCCACTTTATCATCATTTCCTTTTCGTCCTTCGCCTCTCCTTTGGTCTTCCAATGTTCGTGCTTCCTCATGGTCCAATAGGTTTCGATCGGACGGAGTTCAGGACAGTTTGATGCGTTCGTGTCTTCTGATACAAAATTCACATACCACTCCAGCACGATTTTGGAGTAGTGGCGTGAAGCCAAATTGGGCCAAAAACACCGCTTTTTGGTAATCCTGTCTCAAAAATTACAAACCCTGCTTTTGGAGGCACTCAGTTTTGTAAATCTCACCGTTTATAGTGGTTTTGGTCACGAATGGTTCACTCAGTTTACTACAAGTGCATATGGCTTGCCAAATCCGGTACTTTATGTCTGTCAAAGGATAAGCGTTTTCCAGTGGAATTTGAATGAATTCACACGCATCAATTTAGGGAAATAGGGACAATTTGAACCAGTGTTTCAGTTTTTTTTATTTTCACATAATTCTTCTATCTTTACAGTTTTCATCGATTGTTATGTAATAGGTTTAAGACTCCAAAAAATTCCAAATTATTTCACATTTAATAATTAACATAAACTCTATCCATTGGGAAAATGATTCGATGGATGAATCATTATTGATTACCAATTAATTACTGTCATTTTGCAGACTTAAAATACATCATCCAGAAAACCACCAATATCTTACCTGCTGAGAAGTTCGCTTCATTTTTGCGTTTGCGTGTTTTGCATTTGTTCGCGTGTACTGGAGAGAATGTTTTGATCAGCTCCTTCTCACATCTAGGCTTGTTGTCAGAATGTGATGTTGAATATTAAGTT
Organism: Aedes koreicus; assembly: GCA_024533555.2. Classification (NCBI taxonomy): domain Eukaryota; kingdom Metazoa; phylum Arthropoda; class Insecta; order Diptera; family Culicidae; genus Aedes; species Aedes koreicus. Next base: position 33,133 of record JAHHFK020005908.1, read on the forward strand.
GAATTTTCATATTTATATGGTCCGAAATCATTATTTATTTCACATTTCTTCTTGTCATCTGAGGTTCATCTATGCTTATTATTATATTGACCATAATCTGACATCTGACAATGAAAAAATATTTTTGGACCTATCCAACAGTACTAAACGATAGATCATGCATCAACTATGGCATCACTGCACGGCCACCAATTTTTCTCAAATTTGAGTCGTTTTTGACTCACTTTAGTCAAAACTGGAGTCACTCAAATATCTAATCTTATCTAATCTAATCTCACACTAACGCAGCCAATTCTTGAAGGCATTCTGGAAAACGACGAATTATTTAATGCATAATTTTTCTTATCACCGACCAGGCCAACTGCGTAGCATGTGCCGCAGAGAGCACTCCAAGAAATAGAGTGATTCCAGAAAGTGTCTGCAATCGCTCTACTACTTCGAATCAAGGGAAGGAAGAAAGCGTGGACCTCCCGTACCAAACGCTTCCATATAAAGTTGTATAATGTGATAATTTGTATTTTATCGTTTGGAGCATAGATGCTAGAAATATTAGTTTATGCTCCTTTTGCCTGTGGGTGGACTTTTGGCATTTGAACCAAAAGTCTGGCAATAATTTGCCAAGGTTATAGCGCCTTATCTCGCTCACCGAAATTGAGATTGAAATTTAAAATTTACAGAACAAAACATTTAGTTGTTGTTATATAATAGTCTAATAATACAAATAAAAGTACAATCCACGCTAATCTATCCAAAACTTGGATTCAGGGACCTGGAATATGAGTCCGTAGATGCATTTTGTGCCTTCTGGCAACTTTGATTCTATTGATGTCCAAGCTCATCGATTTAGCACCACCCGGGGCACAGTGGGGCAAGAACCCACTCTCGTTGGCCAAAACCTCTAGCGCTCTGGGTTTGCATTCTAGAGGTTTGATGTCTGCGGAAGAAAGTATTAGGAGTAGTTAAGCTATTCTTTGGCAACATTGGTCTTGATCTAGATTATTTCAACTGATCTAGATCAGTTCTATCTTTAGATAGAAGCATCTTATCAAAAAACTTTCTTCCGCAAAGTTGTTTGTTGTAAAATTTTGAGCATATTCTCTGAAGACAGCGTCTTTGCCATATGCTTTCTTCTGCAAAGTATTTTTTAGATGCAAAGACGCTTCTATCAAAAGGTAGAATTGATCTAGATCAGTTCCAACTTATCTAGATCACAAACACAGTTGCTTGAATATAGCTCTGTTGAACCTCTCTCAAACCTGCACGAGGAACACGCAGAGCGTTTGAAATTTTTTTTTCAATAAAAAAAACTTTATGTAGCCCCTTTTTCGAAAAATGCTATCCAAAATGCCTGTGGTTGCCTGTGAAATGTAATACAGAATAGATTTTCGCATATGTTGAGCAATATTTGTGGGGGTAAATCAGCTGCGACTTTTTGCGATTTTCTGATTTAGGAAGTAATAAAAATTGCATATTTTATCAACATTTTCCATGAAATTAACCATAAAATCAACGAATAGTATGCGTAACTTTTCACGGTTTGCTTCAAATTTCTTTACTTTCATAGATTTGACGAAGTATCGTTTTTTCTCAGTATATTTTTTCATGAAAAATGATCAAAAATCATTTTTTTGAGTGTTTTTTACAAAATATCACACAGCGCCATCTACATACATTATAGAGCATAGGTGTCTTGAGAGAATATGCTCAAAATTTTACAACAAACAACTTTGCGGAAGAAAGTTTTTTGATAAGATGCTTCTATCTAAAGATAGAACTGATCTAGATCAGTTGAAATAATCTAGATCAAGACCAATGTTGCCAAAGAATAGCTTAACTACTCCTAATACTTTCTTCCGCAGACATCAAACCTCTAGAATGCAAACCCAGAGCGCTAGAGGTTTTGGCCAACGAGAGTGGGTTCTTGCCCCACTGTGCGGGGGAGACTTGACCTTATACCCAATGATTTCATTATATATTAGGTGCGCAACTATGTTCCCGCTGTTTAGCAATAGATGGCGCCAGTAGTAAGTGCTGGTCGAATGTTGTACATCTCAAGCGTCATAAACCAAGCTCATACATATGGTAAACAAACCGCTTTGCCAAATCAGTGATTTTGGTTTAGTGTTATATATTTTGGTTGTTTGAAGATGCCTGATTTCGTGCCAAATAATCGTCATTTGCGGGAAGTGTTGATTTTCTTCTTTCATTCGAAGAAAACGGCGGCTGAAGCACCAAAAAGTTTACGGTGATGCTGCTCTGAGTGAAACAACGTATCGTGATTGGTTTCGTCGCTTCAAAAACGGTGATTTCAGTGTTGATGATCATCCGCGTGAAGGAAAACTTCGAAGACTCTGAATTGGAGGCATTACTCGATGAGGATCCGTGTCAAACGCAAGAAGAGCTTGGTTCAGGATTAGGAGTTTCCCGCCAAGCCGTTTCTAAGCGATTGCATGCGTTGGGAATGATTCAAAAGCAAGGAACTTGGGTTCCTTACGATTTGAAGCCAAGAGATGTTGAGCGTCGTTTTTTCGTCTGTGAACAACTGCTCCAGCGGCAAAAAAGAAAGAGTTTTCTACATCGCATTGTGACGGGTGACGAAAAATGGATTCATTACAGTAACCCAAAACGGAAACATTCATGGGGACTGCCCGGGCATGCTTCAACATCGTCGCCTAGGCCGAATATTCACGCTGCGAAGGTTATGCTGTGTATTTGGTGGGACCAAGTTGGTGTTATTTGTTATGAGCTGTTGAAACCAAACGAAACCATTACCGGGGAACGGTATCGAACTCAATTTATGCGATTGAGCCGAGCACTGCACGAAAAACGGCCACAATACGAGCACAGACACGAAAAAGTGATTCTTCAACATGACAACGCTCGACCTCACGTTGCGAAACCCGTGAAAACCTACTTGGAAACGCTCAAATGGGAAGTCTTACCCCACCCGCCATATTCTCCTGATATTGCACCGTTCGATTACTACTTGTTCCGTTCGATGGCATTATTATAATCTGAGGTAACTCAATGCAGACATCTTCCAAATTTGGTAGATCGACAGGCAATCGGTGGAGACCCACCTGGTACCTCATAGCAAGATGCCTAGAAGCGGACTGACCGGAAGATTTGATGAGCTATCTCCCTCTCAAAACTGGAGTCACTCAAATATGAGTAAAAATAACTGGGATTGATCTACATATCTAAAACATCTATCTGATTTAGGTTTATGTCTTAGGTTTGTCAACTTGTCAATCCAAGTTACAGTTACTCATTTATGATTGATTCCACTTTTGGGAAAAAAATAATCAAAAACGACTAAAAATTGAGTAAAATTGGTGGCCGTGTGTTGCTTTTGAGCGTGACCATGTTTCCTCTCCTCTTTGTAAACCATGGCTATAGATCTTTGCACGATGGCGTCATCAATGCATTTTTGACAGTTTAGGGAGCTTGTTTACGCGGACTTAAAATATTTTCGACAAGATTAGTTTCAGATTGTGTGTTCTAAAATGATTACGATTGAAGTAAATTTGTTGGAAAACAGACACCAGCTTATTTTTACATCATTTCATGAATCTAATCGTACAGAATACGGAAAAAGACAATGAAAAATTTCATTCGATCGGTTCAAATCCCAACACCTTGTAAACTAGCTCCCTGAACTGTAAAAAAAGTGTGGTTAACACATTCCGTGCAATGATCTATAGCGTACCGGTATTACATTTGGTCGTTTTCAAATGAAGCATCACGTTTGTCGTCTCAGTAGCTTTGTCAAAACATTGCCAATCTAAATATCCATGACAAACTAAAAGTGTGACAGTTTACGTCTGTCTTATAACCTACTTGTAGCCGAGTTTGTTATCATAGCATTCGACGTGTTACGGTTGATTGTTTTCGAGAACGGTAGGTGAAACGAAGAAGTGGCTTGTGGAAATTAAACTGTCAATTGAATGGTATTGAGCGATTATCAAGCGGCACTTTCGGAAGAAGGGTACAGTATCCCAGAAAATGCAGGATTTCTAGAAAAACTGGACAGTAGCCTCTTGGAAAGTCACAAACGCAACTGTGCAGAATTTAATGAAGAATGTCAAGTCCAAGGGGTGAGCGTTTTACAGAAACTAAGATTTTTAAAAATATAAACGTTGAAATGCAACAAAAGGTTATTACTCTCCAATCAATCGAAAAATGAAGTCAAAACATGTTTTTTTTCACTCTTTTATTCGAGAATCAATGTTGCTAACTTCTTCTCGATACACTCTTTATTGTTCCTGATATTGTTCAGATATCTTAGGCAATAAGTTTCTTGTGAGCCACCCTATGGTACTTTGCTTGTATTGGAATTAGCAGTCGGATGGACTAGTAGTAGTTGATGTTGATTCGGTGTACAATGTAAATTCGGTCTTTACATATATTTTCAATGTCCCGTTTAGTTAAGACCACTAGTGTTTTCGGGTGTTTTGAGTTTTTTTTAATCAAGAAAAATTACGAATTGAGAAACGGGAAAATAGAAGCATTTCGTCGAGATAGAGTTGGGTTTCGAGAAACAGCTCCTCAGATTGGTAAGTCGTATCAAGTTGGACTGACATACTTGAAAAAATCCAGTAGGATATGGCAAAACCCGAAATTAAAACCCTCGCAAATCGAAGCTTTTCGGACGGAGAAAACGTAAAATCGATAGAGCTGCTCAGAATTCTCAGAAATCGCTGAACCAGATAAAGCAGGGACTCAACTTGCACGTTTGTCGGGATTTCTGATCACGTTTTCCTTTGGACCTTCAGGTGGGAAGTTAAGCCGTTGGTCCCGGCCCATGTATTGATGGGTTCGACATGTAGGGTCCAGTTCGCCTCCCTGGCGTGAAACTAACTAATGATTATCTTTCATCACCTCTTGGCACAACAACCACAACAACATCTTTATTATTTAAAATTCTCGAATGATGCAATCGTTTTTTTTTTTATTTTGGATTTGGAAAATCCATTGATGAATCATTGTTGTTGTTGTTGTTGTTTCGTATTCACATGACTTTCAGTCTGAGGCTGGTTCGTCACGCAAGGGAGACGACCTGGACCCTACATATCGAACCCAACAACACATGGACCGGGGCCAACGGCTTTACTTTCCTTCCGAAGGAAGACGTGTTCAGAGATTTTTCGTCAAAGAAAATTTCATCGGCGCCGACGCTGAGAGGCAACCACGCTTACCTTTTCACCACAGGCGTCGTCTTGATGTATCATTAATTAACGGCAAAGGGTAAATGCACCCTTCTTTTTGGGGAAATGCTCCTTAAACTTTGGAAAAATGCTCCTTAGATGCGTTTGCAATCGGAGGTATTAACCTTCTGGTTAGCGCTTGCCGGGTGTTTTGACGGGTCTTCAGTTTCTTCAAGATTGTATAGTTTTGACGGGTTTTAAGTTTCTGAATTTAAGAGTCGTCAAAACGAAATTAATACTCTTCAAAATGAAATTAAGACTCGTCAAAAAGAAATTTAAACCCGTCAAAACTACCTCGAAGATTGCGGAGCGAGGCTCCGCTATACAATCTTGAAGAAACTTAAGACACGTCAAAACAACCGGCAAGCGCCAACCAGAAGATAAATACCTTCGATTGCATTATACCGGGCAAACGCATCTAAGGAGCATTTTTCCAAAGTTTAAGGAGCATTTCCCCAAAAAGAAGGGTGCATTTACCCTGCTGCCTTAATTAACACATGAAGATGAGCCGAATTATTTCTTTGTTCTTTAAAACCTGTGTCCATTTTCAGTTGTATTCCTGCACTAAAATATACCTAAAACATTCATCTTACATATGGATGAGAAAGATATTAATCTGAAACACGACGAGGGTTACAGAATCGGGTTTCCTCATCACAATATTACTTTGTTTAAAACAGAATAATTGAGGGGGCAACATTTTTCTTCAAAATAATGCAAAAATAAAAATATCAGTATTTTAAAGGGCAATAGACTTTAAATCCTATTCCAATGAGTAAAAAACGAGAACAAACATTGTTCAGTAGTACATTTGTGTATTCTTACGATTTCTTTCTACAAAAACCTCCAGGCTTCAAACACTCCACTTGTTACAAATAAAAAGTATTTTTTCTCTGGCTATTTTGTGATATAAACTCATTCAAAATTTCATCCAAGTCCGGATCTTTCGCCATCTATGGCCACTAAATTCAGCCGGTGTTATTGCATGGTGGAGGGCAAGTATGTATTCAGTCTTCAAAGTACCGAAAATGACCGCTCAGGTGTTGCAGAAGATGTCGGAATTGTCACAAATATATTCAGAAATTTGACAAACTCTGGGAGAAGTTCAATCAAATGCGCTTCTTTCTTGAAGTAGTCAACAATATCTGAGATATTCTCTACACACTTGTCAGCTTCCTTCAAAACATTGCAAAAACATTTCCAGATGCAGCAGCAAGCGTTCCGGATCGACATCACCCTCATAAAAACTCAGAATTTTTGCTTTCTTTGCGTCGTCTCCTTTTTTTTTTCAATTTCCAACAGGAACTCAAACGATTCAGTTTTAAATCGAGCGTCAAGTGATTCCAGAATCTTGTCGATAATTTCGTGATACTGGGATTCATGAATCTCTTCAACCGACCCTGCGATTGATTCTCTTCTCTGTGATTGTTCGTCTGGATCGAATCGTTTTGGCACCCTCTTTTTTTGCGGCAACTTCGAAGATCTTACCTCAGCCGGTTTGCTTGATGATACTCTTGCCCAAACCTCGGAAAACTCCTTTTTACAGAAGTTCAAACTTGCCTTCAACGCCTCGATCATTCGGTATCCTTCCTATAGACGCAACGATTTTCTTTGGAGCACCGTGTTCACCGTGTCAATGTGCCCGAATAATTTTACTAGTACCGTCAAGGTAAAGTAAAAGTCGAATTTCTCCATCATTCTCAAAAACCCAGCAGCTTTTGCACCAGCATCAGAAGCATCACTTTCAGCCAAAGTCGTGAAAAATTCAACCAAAGCGGAATAGTTTGATAAAACAGATGACATGGACACGTATTTGACTGTCCATCTTGTTGGGCACAAAGGTCGAAGTTTGGTGGAATCATCTGATTTAATAGACTGGAACATCACGAGCCATTTTGGTGAATCCCTGACGAAGTTGATCAGATTCTTCACTAAGTTTAAGGTATCTCGGCAAATAGGAATCGTTTTTATGGTGTCTTGCGCCACCAAGTTCAAAGAATGAGCCAAGCAGTGGATAAAACGGGTCTTCTTTCATCACCAAGAATCTTAGCTTGCACTCCATTTTTGCCACCAATTATATTCCTTGCTTCGTCATAACACTCTCCTCTACAGTTGGACAGCGGCAAATCAAACCGGATAAGTATATCCTTGATGACGGAATAAAGCGTGGCGGAGGTTATACATTGCACTTCATAGAAACCAAGAAAATTTCTTCGGCTTCCAAAGGATTTATGGCAAAACGGATTCAAAATGAAAACTGCTCCTTCCTGTCTCGTCGCACATAATAGCATAGTAAACAGCTAACTTTACCAACTCAAGGAGTTTCCGAAGCAGAGTATGGCTAATAAGATCGAGAATTTCGTTTTGGATTCCATGGCTACACCAAGTATAGAATTCACGTTTCAACCAAGATCTCAGCTCCCTTGTATCTGCACTACGCAAATTTAACAAATTTATGAAATTACTTGCCTCATCATTGTGACCACGGATCGCTAGATCCTGAGAAGCTACACGCAAAAAAAAACCGAAGTAGAAACTTCCATTTCGAGGGTTAAATTAAGCGCAAACACCAACAATTTTCAGCTGACTATAAATGCGTTTGATACTTCGCCCCTCTCCAAAATTATTGCGAGGGCAAAAAGTGTTTCGACCCCCCCCCCCCCCCCCCCCCCAAGGTTGGCGCCTATGTCCGTATAACATACACTTTACAGTCATTACGATCAATTCCAGAACGCGAACGTCACCGATTGAAAAACAAAAATCTTTCGGATTCTCTGCGTAGTCTGCATAATAGCCTTCCATGCTTTTTGAAGGATTATTTTGAATTTCTCGCTTCACTCGACAAACATGGGCTTGCATGTGATCCTACATCATGTTGATGTCATCCCGGGAGTGTGTACCGAGCGCTCATTCGCTGCATGGCCCTCCAAGCGAAGAACGTTTCTTATATGTGAAACCACAACACCTCTTTCTGTATGGATCCTGTTCCAGATGTTATCTTACAGAAGCATTATTCGCTTATTTCCAAAACAATGTGAACTAACACATACAAATGGATCATTTAGCTGATAAAACTCTTTAATTTTCTGGTGATAATCGTATTTGCGGCACCGTCTCCAAATGTCACCATGGAAAAAAGGATGCAAAATAGAAAAAGTATATGACAGTGATCTCACTTAGTGAGTGACTCGAGGTGCTTAAAAACAACTCAAAATTTGTTCGATATTTGGAGCTGTCCTACCCCTTGGGTTCTCATTCTGAAATAATATTCGTAAACAAGACGTCATAAAACATTCAAAGCAATCTTAAAAAATCTGAAAAAATGCGTGAATTCTTCTTAAACATAGGTGGCCTTAAGTTTTCTGGACAGGCTGCTTCTTGAACCTTTGATTTAAGTGTGTATTCGATAAAAATGGTACACCGAAAATCTTCTGTAACTTTTGAGTCGTATGAGTAAAAAACTTGAATATTTGAGCAAATCTTATTCATAGTGTATTGTTTACATTTGTCAAATTTCATAGTTATGCATACTGTAGTTACAGTCATGTCGTCGAAATAAATTATTGTCCATGTGAAAAATTGTGCACTTATAATCAAGATGCAGAAGCGTCCACCGATGGATCGCTTAAAAGCTTGGAATTGCAAATACAACTGTTTCTCGTGTGACAAGAACCTTCATGGTGCGTCTTAGTGCCCGAAGGAAAGAAGGGAATGGTCGTGAAAGTGGTCCAATGGACAGTAAGATGGCCAGGAGAGTGGTGCAACAGTTCATGAACCGTCCAAACATGTCAATTCGCGATGTCGCTTAGAAGTCCAAGGTGTCAGTCGGTTTTGTGAAAAAAAAAACATGAAGCGTGCTGGGTTACATGTTTACAAGATGGAACCAGGAGAAGAAGACGATGGGGAAGGGGGGGGGGGGGGGGGGGGGGGTTGGGGGCGGGGGGGGGAAGATTTCGAAATGTAATAGTGGTGGGGGGGGGGGGGGGGGGGGGGGGTTCGGCTTTTTTTTTTTTTTTGAAGGGAAAATTGTGGAATTGTATTTATATATTTATATTTTTTTTGTGGTGTTTTTATGGGTGTTTTGTGGTGGGGTGGGGGGGATTGGAGTAGTTGATGGGGGTCGTTGGTGGGGGGGGGGTTTTGTTGATAGTTGGGTGTGTATGTTGAGAATAGTGGTGGAGAGTGGGGGGGGGGAGTGGGTGGGTGGTGTTGGTAGGTGGATGTATGTATGTAAGGTAGCCACCATCCCTTCTAAGACCTTGTCATGTATGCAGCTCCACTTAATAGCAAGATCAAATTGAGTTGCCGGGTTGTATTCACAGTAACGCTGTATGAAGGGCCAAAAACGGTGGGGCGGACCCGTAAGCAGAGACACTTACGCGAAACCCGCGGGAACATGAGATTCTCCTTCCAACGATACGATCCAACAAATCGAATAACCCAATTCGCAATACTTATTAAGCTTTCTACAGGATGGCTTGTTAAGAAGGGCGCGTCACTCTCACTGAAACTGTTGGAGTAGAATTCACAGCATCACAATCGAATCGGTAGGATAAAGAAAATGATACTGTTTGTTCCCTCCTAGACGCCGGTTGTCATACCACTCCATTGTCCAATTCCAGCTTGAGTGATACCCTGATGCTCCCTCCCTTCCCAATATATATTCAGTGTCATATAGTAATATTTAAAATCTTGTGAATTAATATTATAATTATAAAATTATAGTGAATGAATATTATAATGACAAATAATATAGTGAATGAATATAAGAATGATAATAGCACTTCCATTTGTGAACCTGAAAGTTAGACAATGTAGCTACGAGAAAAAAAATTGATATTAAATTATCTCATAAAACTTGGGATACCTATGAATGATCTGAAATTAAATAGCAATAGAAAAGTAAACCTAAAATTTCGATGTGCTGTTCCGTTTCCTTGCAATAATTTATGTAGCGAGTCTCATCGGAAATAGTGATTTTAATGAAATGAATTTAAATGCAATTATGTCACATCATTTAATATCATAACATAAAATAATAAACTGACGTTATAATATAAAATAATAATATCAGCAGGCCAGTAAACTATAGTAGAATACATATATCCGTAACTAAGCTGAACATCCACTCATCGAAAGACTTCCACTTTTGCAGTTTAAGATTGCAGTGCAGATTAAGATCTACTAAGATTAGAATTTGTTTTCACAATAATAGTCGGAGAACATAATAAACGTAGGTACAAGATGTATCTGACATCTACTGGTATGTTACTGAAAATAAAAATTTGATGTGTATTAATATCATAATAATATTGGAAAAAAACTGAAAACAGCTAATAATAAGGCGAAATAAATTTCATATGAGTATGAATCCAAAAACTGAATCTTAATAAAACAAACATACAAAAAGATAAAAAATTGAATTTTTCGATAGCTCTTGTTTATCTGGACCCATAAATGATACTTTATTTCTGTAAAATAGGAAATGAATGATTGTAAACTGCTAGGTTTTAAATTAATATATATTTTTGATGAAGAAGGAAAGAGCTTTTTTTAAGTAGAATTTTTGAAATATGATTTTTTCTAAAAAATAAAAAAACATCAAAAACCTTTCTATCTTTTCAAATACATAACATAGGTTAGATGAGCTATAACTGACAAGGATGCATATATGCGAAGCTGAAAATGACTTATAAAAAAGCATACAAAATGTAATGCATGGATGTTATAATATAAAATGATAATAATTTCATTTTTATTTAAATGTCTCCAGATTGTGGTCCTGCTGCAATTGTACCATGAACCTGAAAGCTAAGACAATGTATCATAGCCACGAGAAAAAAATTGATTTAAAATTATTTTACAAAACTTGGGATATCCATGGATGATCTGAAAGTTTATAGTATATAAGGAATCATGGGATATAAACCATATAATGAACCTAAAATTTCGATGTGCTGCTCTGCTAATAAATGTGATATAACCACAAAGGAACTGACTCTTAGCTTCGGGTCTTGATCCCTACTGAGCCCTTGCGGCACGTCAAGCCGGCCAGTTCAGCGCAAGGGATGTAGTACCTTAAGTGTCTGTAAATTAGAAAGAAAGAAAGACATTTACACCGTCTTCAACTCGAGGTTGTACAGACTGAACATTAAACATAGAGCGAATTACAACGGACACCTTAACCTAACACCCAGTGGACCAGATTGGACATTTTTCGTTTTGCGAAAAGTTCCACAGGCTGGAGCGGGAATCGAACCCTCACTTCATGGCAATCGCTTAAACGACGGGTGACGCCGCTAACCGCTTGACCACGAAGTCCACGAAATTGATAAGCATGCAGCGTGCTTCATAAGATGGCAGTGGAAATACAGTCCAATTCAATTTCCTTAGGGCATATAAAAGAAACTGCTTTTGGACGGATTCTATGCGTTCGTCGTGTATGGCACAGTACGGGTTCCATACTAGGTTGCAGTATTCCAGAATTGGCCTGACATATGTAATGTATAATATTTTAATAGTGTATGGATCTTGAAAATTGTGGCTGAACCTCTTAATGAAGCCCAGCATGCTATTTGCTTTACTTATAATAGTGTTGTAATGTTCTCCAAAAGTGAGTTTAGAGTCTGGGATAATGCCTAAGTCCCTTACTAATTTGCATGTTTCTACTTTTTGGTTTCCTAAAAATATTTTCGTACGAGGTGTCTCGATTTTTCTGCTAAATGCTATTGAGTTACATTTTTTCACGTTAAGTTGAAGTAAGCTTTTGCGACACCATATGTTGAATAAGTAAATTTCGTTCTGGAATTCTTCTGTGTCACTAGAATTATTTATTTCCATGAAGAGCTTCGTGTCATCTGCATATATGAGTATTTGGATTTTTTTTAAGTATGTAGGAAATGTCGTTTATGTACAAAATAAAAAGAAGTGGGCCTAAATGTGAACCTTTGGGCACCCCCGAGGTGACAGAGATAGGTGCTGAAAGTTTATTTTGAAAACGAACAATTTGTTTGCGATGCGTTAAATATGACTGCAGCCAATTTAACAGTCCAGGTTCCATTCCAATTGCTTTCAATTTGAAGAGTAATAATGCTATGTCGATTCAGTCAAATGCTTTACTGAAGTCAGTGTAAAGAGCTTCTACGTGCTTGCCATTGTCCATTGCATTCAAATAAAAGTTACAAATTCAAGAAGATTAGAAGTGGTTGAGCGACCTTTGAAAAAGCCGTGCTGTTTGCTTGTAACTTGATTTTTTACTTGCTGAAAAATATTTTCATTCGCGAGAGATTCAAAAAGCTTTGGGAATCAAGAGATTATGGCAATTCCACGATAGTTGGGGATGTCTGACTTCGTGCCTGATTTGAAAATCGGAACTAAATAAGAAGATTTCCAAAGGTTCTCTAAAAATACGGGTGCAATACCGTCTGGAACTGGTCCCTTAGAAGCATCCAAGTTGTTTAGTGCATTGAGAATTTCGTGAGGATGTAATTGATTTACAGATATATTGTTGGAAAATTCAGGAATGAATGCAAAGAAGTCGCGATCACGGTCTTCTTCGGAGAATGAAGTGTATACTTCTTGGAAGAAATCTGCAAAAGCTTGCAGATTTCAGAAGGATTATGACCTACATTTCCGTCAAACTGCATTCGTGGGGGAAAATTGCTATTTTTCAATTTCGTATTTACACAATTGAAGAAATTCTTAGGACATACTTTGATTTCTGATTCAACTTTACGATTATATTTTTCATGTGAGAGATAATAGCCAACTTAAGCTGCATATGTCCTGATCATTTTGCAAACTCACGCTAGTATTTTCAATTTTATATAATTTGTGTGCTTTTTGTTTTCTGTTCTTCATTTTTTAGTTGTAGATTGAAGCACACTGGAAAATTGTTGCTTTAGGTTCGCCGTCTTCTTTTTATTGGTACAGTTTCTGAAATAAGGTTCTGAATAATTGAGAGAAATTCTTCTAGTTCATTGTCAACATTTTCTTGTGTACCGATCTTGTGTAATATATTTTTCTACGTTATGTTTCATCATAATTTACTCTTTGGTGTTCCGGAACTTTTTCGTATTCAAAATCGATGGGACAAGAAGTGTTGTGTGTAAAGATTGAATATTCAATTGCTGTGTGAAGTACTTCATTTTTCCAAAATGGAGATAATGACACATGAACACAGAAGTCTGCAGCGCAGTTTGTAAACAAGATGTTCAAATATGTGTTTTGCTTTTTTTCAACATGATTTATTTCACGTAGACCTAAGTACGAAATTTTGTCAAAAATAAATAAAAAAGCTTTGTCTTCCCCAATAACTGGAAGTGAAAATGATTCATTTTCAATGTCGGTGATGAATGCTGCATTTTTTTTACTAAATTCACCATAAATATTCAACTTTACCTCTGGTTTTCTTCTACGTTTGATGTAACAGTTTCGATAGTTTGGAAAAATAATTCGAAAGATTGTCTGTAGGCATATTCAGGTGCAAAATACACCGAAGAAAATATGTGTATTTCACCAGCAATGTGTGCTTTGACCCAGATATGTTCGAATTATTTGTGATTATTGGTTTTGATTTCTAAAGAAATGAAGTCGGCATTGATGGCTTGAAGCACTCCACCACCAGCTTTTTTTTTGCAAAGATGCAAGTTTTGTCGTGCGGGAATATGTTAAAATTATTCCCAAAAAAATCTTCATTTCTGACGCTTTCTTCACAACTAGTTTGAGTTCCAAGGATAACAAAAATGAATGTTTCTGTTGATTTTCTTTCAATTTGACTGGGCTTTCAAAACTATTGAAATTTTGATAGTACACCAGAAGTTCAGTCGCATTCTGCTTAGAATGTGAAGAAGTTTTGGAGAATTCGATCATACTTACAATACTATTAAATGATACTTCTTCAAGGGAAGGGCCGTCAGGAGGGTTGGGGTAGGGTCTGAGGGGAACATTGGTGACTGAGGAGGGAGGGGACCCATTGCGGTGGGGAGGGAGGGATACCAAAAATATTCAAACAGAGCTGGAGTTGAAGAAAATTTGGCGAAAAACAACAAAAACACTGGGAAAATCGGAAAATTTTGTAAATCATAACTCATTAGTAGTTTTGCATTCCCTGAAATTTCAAGAAAATCTGATATCGGTTTAATTTTGGTGAGTAAATGCCATTTTTATCGAATACACCATGATGGTTGAGATGGTTGTTATTGACATGCTGATGCTGATAGATTTATATGAATGTTTTAAAAAACATAATATGAAAAATATTAAAAAAAACATTCTGTACAAATGGAACTGAGACTTCTTGAGACGGTTTACTCGAACATTGCGTATCAATAGGATTCATTAGACCAGGCCATGTTAACCATCGTATGGAATAGCCTATTTTCATGACGGCGCCGGTGGTGTAGTGGTCTCGGCGTCGGCGCCGTTGGACGTGAAATTTCTGATCACGTCTTCCTTTGGACCTTCTGATGGGAAGTAAAGCCGTTGGTTCCGACCCAAGTATTAATGGGTTCGACTTGTGAGGAGTCGAAGGACAACAACAACAACAACAACTTGTTTTCAAAAATACCAAGAAAATAACTAATGATTATCTTTCATCACCTCTTGGCACAACAACGACAAAAACATAATTATTATTTTAAAATTCTCGAATGATACAATCGATTCTCTTGAATTTGGACTTGGAAAATCCTTTGATGAATCATTGTTGATGTTGTTGTTTTTGTTGTTGTTGTTGTTGTTGTTGTTTCGTATTCACATGACTTTCAGTCTGAGGCTGGTTCGTCACGCAAGGGAGACGACCTGGACCCTACATATCGAACCCATCAACACATGAACCGGGGCCAACGGCTTTACTTCCCTTCCGAAGGAAGACGTGATCAGAGATTTTTCGTCAAAGAAAATCTCAACGGCGCCGACGCTGAGAGGCAACCACGCTTACCACTTCACCATCGGCGCCGTCTTGATGTATCATTAATTAACACATAAAGACGAGCCGATTTTTTTCTTTGTTCTTTAAAACCTGTGTCCATTTTCAGTTGTATTCCTGCACTAAAATATACCTAAAACATTCATCTTACAGATGGATGAGAAAGATATTAATCTGAAACACGACGAGGGTTACAGAATCGGATTTCCTCATCATAATATTACTTTGTTTAAAACTGATAAATTGAACTACTGTCGGCAATCACTTTTTCTCCGCAACTTGAAATGAACCAGTGCGTGTTTTTTAGCAGTCGTAAAATGCTTATCGAAGGTATCATTTGACAACATGCAACGACGCTTTTAATGAGGGAATATATTAGAGTTATCGCTTAACAGTTCCCCTAGAAGGGAGTTTTCAACCCCAGAGGGTCGGATCGTAACACAAATTTAGCTGCGAAAACGTCGCGAATAATTCCAAGATCAGTTCGGAAATCGAACCCATCACCATTGCTGCTTCTTTACCGACTAGGCTATCGAATGGCCTCAGCTACATATCAGTAATGCTTTAATCACAATAACAAAACATCAAACAAAACAGAACTAACATCTCTCGACCCGATGTTCTACTTCCGGATGTGGCTGCGATGAGATGCATTGCCATGGGTAATTAGTTCTTGATTTGTCACGTTAGACGGGCACAAGCTATCCAAGTAACACACAAAACGTCTTCTTTCAGAATGACTTATAGAAGTTTTTTTTAATAAATTTATTACCAACGTTCAGCTTAACATGTCACGTTCTGAGTGAGTTCACTCTGACTAACGATTGAGCTTAAAATTTTTTTTCACTACTGCAAGTGATTATCATTGTTCATAAAAACATCGTTGCATACCTTTATAAAACATACACAGAACAAGATTTATTAGATAAGGCGTGAGCCATTTAATATCTGGGCGCACTGTCTATTTCACTGCAGCGCTCCTTGTGGTCAGATTAAGAATATTTTGACAGCAGTTTGTTATGATTTTTTTCTTTTTTCAGTGCTGAAAAGTTTGTCACGACTCATTTTGTTTCAAAGAAGTCATATTTGATGGAAGCCACGAACCGAAAATTAATTTTGGACACCCACTTCGAAATTTCGACGTGGACAGGTTAAAAAATCGAGAAGCCGTTGAAATTGGCTAAACAAACCGTGTGCAGCGTTTTCAAATTTGTCCGTGACCAGCAGAATCATAGCAAGCGTTGCAGTGGAAGTAAGGATCGGAAGTTGCATTTGAAGGTGTTGAGAACGATTATGGTAAACCCAGGGCTGTTGGATTATGATGTCGCCAAGAAATTCAATGCCAGCCAAAGCACCGACGGAAGGATTCGTCTGTGAGAAGGATTTCGATCTTTTTGGGCCAGTAAGTAACCAAACAGGACACTGAAGCAGAATCTAGTGGCCAAAAGACGTGTCCGGAATTTGTACAATGAGATTCTGAGAATGAGATTTCTTTGAAAAGGAGTCAATCCATCCAACTGCCTTTAATTCCATCCAATTGAGAAATATTGGGCAGCTGTAAAACAGAAGTTGAAGGAGAGTGTGATTCGGGATGCAACAGAGATGAAGAGATGGTGGAACTAAATGGTCGCTCTGGTTAGCCAATAGATTATCCAAAATATGATGAATGGTAGTCGAAGAAAAGTTTGAGATTTCAAAAAAACCAAATTGGAATAATTTTTTCGCTATTTTTTCTCTAAAGTGCAATGAATGGCATTAATTTTCAGTATTCAACATTATTATTTCATGGTTCCAAGATAGATTCGTTTACTTGCGTCCAGATAAAGGCTTGTTCGTGACAAAATCTGGACACCCCTAAATACGTATATTTCTGGAAATACTTCATCAACGCGTGAAATATTTCACAGACTGATGAACGTACGTCTGTTCATGGTGTAAACTCAGTTTTAGGTGATACTACAAGCTTTGAGATCGAAGATGGCGCCGAAAGAGGAGCAAGTGCAAAAAGCAATTGTGTGCGGTCGCAATGAAAATCCGGATCTGTCAGTAAGAAAACTTGCAAAAATGCTTGGTTTTCATGGAAGCACTGTCCATAACGTTCTTAAATCTTTCGATACACGTTTGACAACAGCCAGGAAGGCTGGGAGCGGAACAAAAACGGATTACAGAAACCACCGGAAGGACTCGGAGGTGAAGCAAATATTGCAGAAGAGACCAGATCTTTCGGTACGTACTGTGGCTAGTAAAATAAAAATGCCCCCAACCTTCGTGCATACTTCCAAGCACCGGCAAGGTATGAAGTCGTTCAAGGTGAAAACTGTACCGAACCGTAATGATAAACAGAATGTGACGGCTAAAACCCTGACTCGCAAGTTGTATTGCGAATATTTGACGAAGTTTTCCTGCGTGATAATGGACGATGCAGCTTATGTGCTGGAAGACTTTAAGCAGCTTCCTGGAATGTCTTATTATACTGCCATGCAACGGAACGGCGTAGAGGAGCATTTCAGGACGAAGAAAAAGGCCGAGTTTCTCAAAAAAAAAAAAAAATATTTGGTTTGGCAGGCAATATGTGGATTGAAATCCACTGTGGTCGAGCAAGCTAAAGCTTCATCACTACCGGCAGTAAACAAGGAAATATACCATGAAGAATGCCTAAAGAAGCGATTGTTACCATTCCAACGCAGAAATGACGCTTCCTCGCTATCTTGTCACTACGCCAAAGATGTTTTGGAATGGTATAAAGCGAATGGAGTCCATGTTGTACCGAAAGAGGCGAATCTACCTAACTGCCCGGAGTTGCGAGCGGAATTGGGTTCTCGTGAAGAGAGAACTCTCTCAATATAAACAACAAGCTACAACTATAGAAAAATTTCGAGAATCTTAGACAAAAGCAGCTAAATCGGTTGCAGAGAAGTTTGCACAGATCCTAATGGCTGGAGTTAACTCCAAAGTTCGTAGTTTCTTCAAGCAGCCTTATTAAGAAACGGTTTTTAGTTTTAAGATGTTAATAATGCACAATTAAATGAATAAAAAATGCATCTGGGATTGAACTAACAGCAAATTTGTTTTATTCCAAATTTAATCTGTCCAGATTTTGTCGCGAACAAGTCTTAAATGAACTCAAGCTTTAGTTTGAAATTACGTTAAAATAATATTACATCAACCGTGTTTTGCAAAAGTTTTTTTTCCGTCATATTGATGGATTTGCGGTACAAGATTGTGGTTTTACTGCCAACGAAAAGCAAACCATAGATACTAATGATTGACTTATTAACAATCGAAGCAAAGAAACTACAAACCTATCATGTCAAGGGCTTGTGTTGGAATCCCATGCTTGATGAGAAGTGATTTTTATATTTTATATGACACCACGTTTTGCGTTTTTCACGTTCTATTGGAGTATGTATTGTATGTATGTATATGTAAATAACGTATTGTAAACTTAAAGTAATTACTTGTATATATCATTAAACAGTATTTTGAACAGGTTTATAATAAGCTGTGTTGATTAAAATAAAATCTGATAACTCATAATAAGATCGAAGTTAATTTAGATAAGTCTAAAGTACAGCAAACTTCATAATACGGATATACTTCGGTAACATGAATACGGATAAATATTTCAACCCAAATATTAGTACCTCACTTTGATCAATCTCATAAAATTATTAACCATGTTTAAAATTAACTGCAGTTTGGCTCCATCTCTGTTTTTAAATTGGAACTCTGGGCTTTATGAAACTTACTTCAAAGAAAATAATTTTGGTTTGTGGTTGTTTCGTCGATATTTTTTCCTGTTTCATCATGATATAAAGATATAAATTTACCAAAATAGTACATTCCAGTGATTGTTTATTTCCGTATAAAGAACTTCCCCAGTTTTTTTTAGTATGCGAAAGAATTGAAGCCATGCCGTGTGAAATCCTTACGATTCTCAATTTATGAACCGATGGAACATTCAATTGGAAAATTATGATTAACTTACGATTTGTGTAGGAAATTTTGTATGTGAGCAGGGCTTAAATATGGAGCTATTCAGTGATTCGATGAGTCCGACAAATTTATAAATCCTCCATAAATCCTCAGGAATAAGTTGCCATTTGCTTTCGCATCACCTCGCTGCTCCATTACTTAAGCAACTACAATTGTTTCTTCATCGAACTTGTGCACTGAGAATTACTTCCACTGTTCCACTCAAGTTTATTCATATATATGAATATTATAATTTTGCTTCCATCACCAAAACGACTTTTTTCACACTGCCTAAATTACTCACTTGTTTTCAATATTTTGACGTTTGAACTCCTTGAACTCCTTTAAAGCAGATTTTGTTGTTGTCTTGGATTGTTGTCTTCCACTCAATTCACACTAAATGGCATCATCACATCAATCTCACAGTTTTTTTTTTCTTATTTGCTTTTTCCTAGAACCAGCCTTCAATTGCGGATTAATCCTCGGAAACGCTTTCACAGTTTCTTTTTCACTCTCACAAAAACAAATCCACGCAATTATTCCACTATTTTCACTTTCCAAAATCCTCCACACAGATCCCTGGAAGCAGTTGTCGAATCTGCCTAGTTTTGATTGAAATCCACTGGAAATGCTTCCGCGCCACTGCACAGCTCAACTGCTACTGAAGGATCCGCATTTACCGCTGGACCGAAGTCGACTCAACAATAGACTGCGCACTGCCAGAGCACTGTCGTAAGCGACGAACCCCCTAGTCCACGATCGCCAAGTCTCTCAGTGCTCTGCTGGTGCACGTGTTTGGTCCGAAAAACAATGCACGACAGATTGCTGCCAAAATCCACACCGCGAGATTACTTTTTTGTTGTTGTTGTTGTTCTTGTTTCCATCTATCAACCGACGGCGACCACGACACGATGCCGGTGCGTTGATGTTAAACGTAGGAAAAGCGTGCGTATGTTCATCGAAAATGAATTTCTACTGCGGCGGTGTGAGCGATCGCCTTTGAATAGAGCTATATTTAGCAGCAGGTGAACTGAGGAATGAATCATGTAAGAAGCATTGTGCGTTAAAGTGATCGACGAGTGGTGATTTTTCTCGTACCTTCGCTATTCATTGTGGTGAGTTAAGTCACGACAGCAGCGGGTGGGTGCTTCGGTTCACGTGTTGAAGTGCGATACGGGGACAATCAATTACGACCGTTTAATTGATTCAATTATGATGCACTTAACGGGGCGACTTTGTTTGCGTGCAGAAGAGTTGAAGCTTTAACCTAGCTTTCCTACACGTCCTGCACTGGTGGCATGTTCAATGGTCGCAAAAATCCGAAGTTTATAGCTATAAGATCACGGCTACCAAGAACACGTCTCTAACGGGTATAGAAGGTTGTTTCATTTGGGGTAAACCGGAAAAAGAAGTGGAGGAAGGGGTCCTCCCTAATAAAGAATAGTTGATCAACATGTCTGCAACATGCGCGCTGTCGGATTTGTATCAGATTTCTTGTCCTGGCAAACCGGTTGTTGACTTGCTGGTGAGTCCTTTTGATTGTCATAAGGCATCATTGTGGGTTTTTGTCCGGGTCATTCAGCAAGTTTTACTTCGATTCAAGGCCCTTGTGTTCGGTGAGAATTGGTTTATTTCAAGGTTGTTTGAAGTTTGTTTGTCAGTGATTGAAAAAAAAAAACATAAGAATGGTAGAGGAATGGCGACTTCGAAGTTGTAATTGAGATATAAAAGATAGGCAGAATAGCAATCTGCAAGACTTTTCGAATGTTTCTGGGTAATAAAGTGATATATCATATGCCCTTGCGCTGAACTGGCCGGCTTGACGTACCGCAAGGGCTCAGTAGGGATTCTTTGTAAAGGCCCGAAGCTAACAGTCAGTTCCATCGTGGTTATATGACTTAATTATTTTTTTCCACAGTATTGTTTTACTAACTTTTTTGTATACTTACCGTAGTAACATATGAAATTGAAGTGGTTCATTCTATCACTTATAATCACATTAATACCTATGAGATTAACTACAAATTATTTTTGCGAAGCAAGGAAATAGAGCAGCGCACCGAAATTTTAGGTATACTTTTACGGTATATAATTTCAGATCATCCATGGAATTCCCAAGTATTGTGAAATAATATAAACCAATTTTTTTCACATGGTATTGTCTAAGCTTTCAGGTTCATGATGGATGCGCGGGTTCGTCTACAATTGTAGCAGGATCACAATCTGCAGACAGGTAAATGCAAATAAAATGGTTATTATCATTTAATATTATAGCATCCCTTCACTTTATTTTAAATTTCATTTTCAGCTAACCCACGTTATGTATTTGAAAAGACAGGAAGGTTTTTTTTAGAAAAGATCATATCGACAATTTCTACTCAAAAAAACTTTTTCCTTCTTCATCAAAAATATATAATAATTCAAAAAATCGGAAAATTCAATTTTTTTTTTTTGTAGGTTTATTAATTTTTAGATCTATCACAATAGATCTAAAAAATGGTCGCAGTGATAAAAATACCCGACAAGGAATAAAAAAAAATCAGTTTTTGGCATTATTCATACTCATATAAAATTGGTTTCGCCTTATTGTTAGCTGTTTTCAGCATTTTCAAGACTTTTAGGATTTTAGTACATATCTAATTTTTATTTTCAGTCAGATATATCTTGTTCCTATGCTTATTATTTTCTCTGACTATTATTGGGAAAACATATTCTAATCTTAGTATATCTTAATCCTATAGAAGTTGCAACCGCGAAAGTCTTTCGATGAGTGGATGACCAGCTAAGTTACGAATAAATATTTTACCATAGTTTACTGGCCTGCTCGTATTATTATTTTTTATTATAACGTCATTTTATTATTTTAAATTATGATATTCACTATAGTACCTATGAGACTCACTATAACAAAATAATTGCGATGCAAAGAAACCGAACAGCACATCAAAATTTTAGGTTTAATATTCTAACTGATCATCCTTGGAAACCCAAAGCTTTGTAAAAGAATTTCAAACCAATTTATTCTCTCGTAGACTTTCAGAAAACGGAAATGTTATAATCAGTCTAATATTCATTCACTATATGTTTTATCATTATTATATTCATTAACTTTATTTTATATAAGGTATCACAGAAAAATTTGGCAAAAAAAACTCGCAGTATAACATTATTTCTATTTATTTCTAAATAAAAAAAATCATCGTAACAAAGGGTTAATTTATAACTCACTTATATCAAAATATTATTATTCGGACTTGGTATATCCGTTTGCTCTATGTTAACGTTTGATACCTTCCATTAAATTCTGCACAGTATCTTAAGTCATTTGCTCACTTTTTAGCAAAATTTTTCTCATTATTTGCCTCTTCTTTTGATTTTCCAAGGTTTCGCTTCACAATGGCCCAATATCTTTCAATTGGACGAAGTTCTGGGTGTTTGGATGATTAGTCCTTTGGTATATTGTTGAAGTTGTTTCCTGCATACCACTCATGAGCCGCTTTATTACACAGAACTCGTGTGCTTTTGGATGAATGGAAGTAATCGTTTTTGCAGACTACTGGGACACTAGTTTACAGCTTTTATGAACTCGGTTAGCTGATCATCATATCTAATGTAAAATTCTATGCAGAATATAAAAAAGCCGTCAAAAAAAAAAATTAAAATAGAACAGTTTTCGAGACATGGATAAAATTGGTTTTTATAAATGAAAAAAAAACACACATTTACTTAAAAGGGAATATCTCTAACGCGTGTGATCCAATTTTAAATATTCTAACATCAGACGCTATTTATAAGTAAACATAATTCTCTGCGATTTGTTTTTTGAGATTTGTAAAAAAAATTGTGCTAAACATATGACTAATACCAAAATAACGTAAACAAGAAAATATATTGCATGTGTAGCTTAAAGCCAAAAAAAAAACAAAGAAAATAAGAGCTCAATGGTGAAAATCGGTTGGAAGTTATAGTGGTTTTTGGAAGAAGTGCAGATATGCGGGAAAAAACAGAAATTCGAATGAAATACGCCCATCTCTCTCTCTCTCTCTCTCTCTCTCTCTCTCTCTCTCTCTCTCTCACACACACACACACACACACACACACACACACACACACACACACACACACACACACTCATCTCATATACTTTCATTTCTGTCACTGTAAAGCCGCTATTTGTCCTTTGATAAGCCAGTTATTTGGAATGAACCTTTTTGTCATGCTTCTTTTTCTTCTTTAGCATTTCAAGCTTATTGCTTTCACAATTAGCTTATTGCTTGCTCTCAACTTAGTGTTCTAAATGCACTTCCACAGTTATTTATTGAGAGCTTTCGATGCCATGTACCATTTTTTGCATTAGTATGATTGTGTGGCAAGTACAATCATACCCTATGCCCAAGGAGTCGAGAAATTTTCCTTAACGAAATATTCCAAGACCAGACCGGGAATCGAACCCAGCCACCTCCAGCAACCTGTCATGCTACGGATTGTTATTTCTGCCTCACCGAAGTTCAACAACATGGCCGCCATTAGTCGGTGCAGTATGCTGATATGCAATCCGTTGAAAAACCAACTCCACATTCGAATTCAAACCAGTGCCCTATTTGCCCAAAACGAAAAAGGGAGTCTTCATTTGAAGATACTGCCCATCTGGTTAACGAGGACGCAGATCAAAGCGACACAGAATTTGAAACAAAACCATAATTATTTTCCCAAGCAGAACTCAATGATTTGGTACGTGATTTGGAATTGTCGAAACAGGATTCTGAACTGCTTGCATCACACTTAAAAGAAAGAAATTTATTAGAGCCTGGTGTGACAATTTCGTACTGCAGAAATCGTGATGAACAACTCGCTAAATACTTCTCCAAACAAAATAACGCTAGTTTTTGCCGAGGTTTGTTCGAAGAGTTTGGGGAGCATCACAATCCAAGTGAATGGTGTTTGTTTATCGACAGCAGTAAACTGAGTTTGAAGGCTGTTTTACTGCATCAAGGAAACGAAAACCCTCGATACCGCTGGCTCATGCTGTTAACATGAAGGAATCGTATGAATCAATGGCGCTGCTGCTGAATTTTATAAATTATAAGCAACACTCTTGGAAGATTTGCTCCGATCTTAAGGTTGTTGCCATGTTGACTGGGTTACAACAGGGGAACACAAAATACATGTGCTTTCTCTGTAAATGGGACAGCCGAGCACGTAAGGAGCATTACTTTCAAAAAGACTGGCCAAAGAGGACAAGTTTGACTCTTGGGAAAGAAAACGTGAAATGTGTTCCTCTCGTGGATAAAGATCAAATTATTCTCCCACCGTTACATATAAAACTTGGACTCTTCAAGAATTTTGTAAAAGCGTTGGAAAATAATGGACCTGCATTTGAATATCTGAAATCAGTATTCCCAAACATATCGGATGCAAAGATTAAGGAAGGTGTTTTCGTGGGTCCTCAAATATAAAAAAAATGATTGAGGACAAACATTTCTTCGCAGTTCTCGCTCCTGATGAGCAAGAAGTGTGGAAATCATTTCGACTGGTTGTTACGAATTTTCTAAGAAACACTAAAAGTGCGGATCATGTTGAAGTTATTGAGAATTTGCTGGAAAACTGTAAGAAAATAGGTAATATTAAATCTAAAAATAACATATAAAATTCCCGACCAGAAGGGCATAACATAAAAATATTAAAATTATAACAAACCTTGTTACGAATTACTGATTATGATATAAATTGGTTAAAGACGTTTTCATCTGGAAAATTTTATGACAAATTTATAACAAGCTAAGCCTGGAAGGCACAATCTGCGTGAAAAGATAGATTAATTCTAACAATAGCTGATATAATTTTGCTACATCGTAACAAAACTGTTACAATGTTTGTTATGTTTATGTTATATCTATATCATAGTTTGTTTTTATTTTGTTACTTCTTGAGGATTTTTTGTTACAATTTCTGTTATTTTAACTACATCCGCGATCTAAATTTTAACAATTTTCGTTGTAAAAACAGCGTAGCTGACGAACATAACTTGAAATAATTTTGTTGTTCCCTTATGGTCGGGTTACCCATGTTTCATGTCTATGGTTTATATCTCTTTCTCTTCATGACTATAGGTGTGAACATGTCATTGAAAATCCATTTCCTCCACTCACATTTGGATTTTTTCCCACCGAATCTTGGCGACGAAAGTGATGAGCACGGTGAACGATTCCACCAACAAATGAAGCAAATAGAACGACGATATCAAGGCTTTTGGGACGAACCAATGCTGGGTGACTACTGTTGGTTTCTAGTTAGAGAAACCAAAACGACGCATAAACGACGAAACTCAAGTTTGAATCATTTTTAATTTTTAATAAACTTATTTTAAAGAAATTTGCCTATAGTGCGAAAAAAATTACAAAAAACGGTGTGTGTGTGTGTGTGTGTGTGGTGTGTGTGTGAGAGAGGGAGAGAGAGAGAGAGAGAGAGAGAGAGAGAGAGAGAGAGAGAGAGAGAGGCGTATTTCATTCGAATTTCTGTTTTTCCCCGCATTTCGGCACTTTTTTCAAAAACTAGCATAACTTCCTCTGTTTTGAACCGATTTTCACCATTGAGCAATAATTTTCTTCGTTTTTTGGCCTTAAGCTACACATGCAATATATTTTTTTGTTGACGTTATTTTGGTATTAATTATATGTTTAGCACATTTTTTTTACAAATCTAAAAAAAATATTGCAAAAAATTATATATACTTATAAATAGCGTCGAAACTATTCCTCGTAAAATATTGCAATGTTCAAAAGATCAGTGTTTAATTTAATTTTGCTTCATTTGATTACAAAATATTTAAAATTGGATCACACGCGTTAGAGATATTCCCTTTTAAGTAAATGTGTTTTTTTTTACATTTATAAAAACATCAACTTTTATCCATATCTCGAAAACTGTTCTACTCTAATTTTTTTTACGGCATTTTTGAATGCTGCATAAAATTTCACATTAGAAACATTAGTCGAATTATAAAGTTCATCACTTTTGATTTATGACTAGTGGTATCATTGGTTGTACTGGGCTTCAAATGGTGAGTTGACAACTTCGAAGGAGGGTGCGACCGACCTCTGGTCCTCACAAGTTCCAACCTCACACCTCCACGAGTCATATGATCACAAAAGACTGCCAGCTGAAACATGGAGACGGTGGTTGGCGTAGCCTGGGCAATGTTGTCATTTTGTCAATAGCGAAGTGACGGGGTGAGACTAAAGATCGTGTACCTATAAATTAAGATGTTTATCCATACCTGTTATTCATATCATGCTATTTTCCATTCTCATTTAATTAATAATTTGCATTCCAAAACCAGCCTGGAGCAACATGAGAAGCATCAAAGGTTCGATTTCTTTTTCAGAATTTCAGCATAACATATAATTTAATTTGCACTTCAGAACTTCAACTATTGTGTTTAGTAGTACTATGGTAAGATAAGCCATTTATTTCAGAAATCATCAAACCGGGCTCTTGGATCACTGCAATTGCTATCTTTGATATATTACTAGAACAGTATAACGAAAAATTATTACAACATGTCTAATAAAATAATATCTTTTATTGAAATTTTATCTTTGATATTTGAAATGATCTTTTCTGTTTTCAGCTCTTCCGGGGCTAGTAGAATATTAATACATGTTTATTTTTTTTTTTTTTTTATTTTTCAGTAACAATTCGTTGGATATCTATTTTATTTTGGTTTATCGCATTTTTGGTTTTCGTTTTGGCGTACTGTGGCGGTTTTTAAGTAATCTAATTTTTTTATTTTTGTGTTGTGTTTTTTGTTATTCCATGTTTTACATTTTTTTTATTAAATATTTTTTTTTTTTTTTTTTTTGTTTTTTTTTTTTTTTGTACAAATAAATTAAAAATTTAATAAAAAGAAGATCGCAGCAAGCCGTGCTTCGAGACTGACGTGATTTGTTTTTGCTGCGTCGCTGTCGCGAAAAAAAATCAAACAATAATTCGTAATTTAACTTGAACTAACAGTGAAATCATAAAATCTCCGCGTGCATTGTGTAAGCGGTAGTAAATACAATCGATTCCCTATCGAAATGTGTGAGTGTCGGTAGTATTTCCCCGTTTTGTTTTTGTTTTTGTGCTTCGCCCCCGCACCCGGAAGAAGAGTTACATCAACTTAGTTTTGGTTATTAGTGGTAATATTGTGACACTCGGGCATAAATTATTAGTTTAGAGTGTTTTTCCGCTTTGTCGCGAGTGAATCGATAAATATTAGCAGTTTTGAAGCTCGACATAGAGTCGCCTCATAGCGGGGATTTGCATTATTGGCAGAGTGTGGAGTGAAAAAAAAAAAGAATACTAGTGCAATGTAGAGAACGGCCATTTGCTGGTCAGAAGCAGCAAACGAAAACAACGCGCATGGGCGAGTGAAAAGCTTGCACATAATTTTAGGTGCATTCACCACGGGTTGAACAGAGTTTGTTATGCAGGTTGCATATCTATCGGGCGGTTTAGCAACGTTAATTTTTGCGCTTATTTAATCACGAGTGCATGAAATTAATTACGAATCAACGTCGAAAATTTTTATTTTTACGAATGAACAAGATAGTGTGATTGAGGAGGCGGCCATGGGTGAGATCTATCTGATTATAACTATATAAAAATAATCTTATTTTCAAATAATACTAAATACGTGCCTGGTTTGGAAATTTAAAATTTCCAAATCTGGAAGTGTGTTGCAGTGCCCTTATCCAAATGATATCGGTAATGTTTACATGCGGGGCTTATTGTATGTGAAAGTAACCTCGGAATGGGCGTGACTCTCCAGACATTCTGAAATGGGTTGCTGGATCTGCAGTAGAGCTATCACTTTCTAGCTCCCGGATTAAAGCTGCTTCCAATGGTCACTTGAATGATTGTTGTAAACAGATTTCTTCCATAATACCATTGCCGGCCGATGGGTGTTAGATTGGACACACACACACTCTTCCATCTCGACTGGAGTCTTATAGACAACTACATTACTAAGCGAATGTTAACAGTACACTTTAAAGACAAATTGCCTAAAATTTTGTTATTTTCGGACAAGTATAACAAAGCTACGCAAGTCTGAAAGTGTGCCAATAATTATAGACTAACCCTTTACGGCAATATTTATCAAATTATCCTGGAATCTTTCTTTGTTAAACCTCACCGGCTTACCGATCAGTTCAGCTAGCCTCGGTGGACGCCACAACTCTGGAACCTTTGTAATTGCTTGCGAAAGATTAGGAAATGTTTCCTTCGCAACAGAAACTCCACGAATAATGATCTTGAGTTCTTGAGTTATGAGAGATCTGGCATTTGTTCTAGCGGAGTGCATTCAGTTGCAACAGGTTCACTTCCGTGATAATTATGATTTTTGCAAAGCTCTCAGTGCCGAAGAGGCATCGAAAGAACCCAGTTCTCACCTGATTCTGACTATCTTTATCAAACAGTGAGCTCAATCGTTGTCTTCACCTGTTGGCGCGATTTTCAATCGATCCATGATCGAAAGAATATTTCCTGATGATTGTTAGCTAGTGTCAATTATTACAATCCACAAGGCTTATTGCGCGGAGTACTGTCGACCGATGTCAATCCTGAACTGAAAGTGAACTGATACTAGCGAAATGTATTCGAGAGTCTATTTTATGATTTCGGTCAACTACGTCGAACCTTATGACTTACGGCCTCATTGTAATCATAAAGTTGATTTTTCAAAGCCATTCGACAAGGTTCCTCATGCTCAATCTTTGTGCTCAAAATGTTATATTTTAAAATTTTCGTATAAATAAACAAAATAATTATCATGACAAAAAATCGTTGGCAAAATATCTATCTGTTAAATGGTGTATTCGTAAAAAATTGCACACACATATTGACTCTCCAAAATTAAACCGATGATCGAATTTTATTGAAACTTTCAGGGAATGAAAAACTACTAATGAGTTATAATTTGCAAAATGTTTGTTTTTTGTTTTTCTCCCATCTCAAATGCCTGCACCTTCCTTTTCAATCCACCCATTATATTTTGTACAACCGATTTTCCCAGTATTTTTGTTGTTTTTACCCACATTTTCTTCAACTCCAGCTCTGTTTTAATAGTATTGGAATGTTTGCGAAGTTCTGTCTT
This sequence comes from Aedes koreicus, assembly GCA_024533555.2. NCBI lineage: Eukaryota > Metazoa > Arthropoda > Insecta > Diptera > Culicidae > Aedes > Aedes koreicus. The sequence goes on from JAHHFK020005908.1 coordinate 62,381, forward strand.
CATAAAAACCCTGAATTTTTCAACTGAGCGAAGTTCCGGTGAATTTGGTGGGTTCATATCTTTCGGCACAAAATTGACTCCGTTGACTCGGTACCACTCCAACACGTTTCGAGCGTAGTGGCAGGATGCTAGATCAGGCCAAAACAGAGTTGATCCTTTGTGGCACTTATTGAACCACTTCCGTGTAAATCGCACCGTTGATTGTTCCAAAAGTGATGAAGGGGAACTTCTTTGCATATTTCGATAATTTCTTCGATAATTTCTTCTTTCGAACATCTTCCGGAACATCGAACTTAGACTTGGCAACGAAATATTCTTGCCCAGGAAGTTGACGGAAGTCGGTCTTGACGTAAGTTTCGTCATCCATCACAATGCAACACGATTTGGTGAGCAACTTCGTGTAAAGTTTTTGGGCGCGGGTTTTCGCAGTGATGTTTTGATTTTCATTCCGGTTTGGGGCTTTTTGCACCTTGCAAACATGTAACCCAGCACGCTTCATGGTTTTCTGCATAAAACTAACTGACACCTTGGAATTTTTAGCAAAATCTCTAATTGTTTGAACGGTTCTTGAACTGTTGCATCATTTTCCTGGCCATTTTACTGTCCATTGGACCATTCGCTTTCTTCTTTCAGGCACTGAGACACTCTTTGAAGGTTCTTATCATACGAGACACAGTTGTATTTCAAATTCCAAGCTTTTTTGCGATCCAGCGGTGGGACGCTTGTGGATTTTCATTGTAAGTGCACAAATTTGTTTCTCGAACAATTTCTCGTTTCGACGACATGATTGGAACTACTGTATGACTTACTTTGAAACCTGACAGATGAAAACAATACATATTGAATAAGATTTGCTAAAATTTGAAGGTTTCTTACTCATACGGCTCAAAAGTTACAGAAGATTTTCGGTTTGCCATTTTTAACGAATACAGCCTTTAATAACATTTGAAAATATAAAACATGCAAATATGAACTGTTCAGCTGAAATCTTTGAGAAACATGGAAACAAAAGTGATCAGGGTTACCCCGTTTTACGGTAATAATTGATTAAATATCATAAACAGGTAGTCTGCCTCAAGCCCTTGCTGTGATCCGTTGTTTCTATGATTTGTTGTTGCGCATGGAGCTATCGGCATAGAACCTTGTCTATTGTTTCGGTTATCTATTGTTTGGTCACGCGAGTGATCGAGTGAGCACAGAAAAAAGAGCAATAAAGCTGCTTCGCGGTGAGATATGATCAACCCCGAGCATCTTGACAGATCAGCTTAGTGTCACGTACCCACAAACAAATTGTAGATGTCTCTACCGTGCATAAACAAAAGGGCCATCCATTCTCGATACTACCGCTTTTTAGCTTTGGAATACATACATGTTTTCGTTTCCTTATGTGTGGATGTTAAAAACAGTGCAAGAACACATTTTTATTGAGGCGTAATTTTTTTTAACTAGTTCATTTATTTGGCAGGCTCAATTGCGTTAGCTTTACGGAGCCGATAACTCATTGTTTTTTGTTTAATGTAATGACTTAATACTAGGATTAGTAGGACTTGGGCCGTTTACTCGCTGTTTACCCGAGGTTAAAAAAGGTGACATTTTTTGAGGAAGGGTTGGACAAAGGAACATGGATATAGGATTCTGTAGTCTCATCAGATAGTTGTCGCCAGCACAATAACTTGGTGCGGAATGGTCAGGGCTCCATTTTTGTGTTCGGCCGGTTGTGGTTACCTTTGGGCGACGATGAAACTCCTCAAGATGTCGGAACAAAACAAACATAAACTAATGAATAAAGAAAAACAAAAACACAAGCAGATTAAATTCTTATACTAGATATTTGGAGAAACACATAAATCGATTGCATATAGCACAGATCGCGAGATCCCAACACATCTCTCATAGAAACATAAGGTTGTCTTCCTTGGGCCTCTAGGGTATTCAAAAGTCGTGTTCTGGCGGCGTAATTATCCGTGCATTGCCAAACTGCGTGATCGATGTCATCATAACCGTTTCCACACCGGCAAAGATTGCTGTCCACGAGGTTGATGCGATAGAGGTGTGCATCTAACTGGTAGTGGTTGGACATAAGTCTACTCATCACACGGAAAAACAATTCAAGGAAAATTGGCGTCAGCATCAAATAAGGTGGACAGTGGTACAAAACATGATGGAAGGTGTGAAACTTAAAGCCGGACAGTTCGCATTTTCCTGTGTTTTGTAGACGATGAACTTCAAAAAGAAATAAAAATTGATGATTTATATAATAAACTAATCAGTGTGCACTTAATCATGTACGACCAATTTTTGATCGTTCCACCCTTTAAGAAGTCAATTTATCCTCAATTTGAGGATGATATTCGAAGAAGGTACACTCATAAATAAACGCTTCACATACAATTCGCCGGAGCCAATTCTAAGTAGCCAACTCCGTACAATAGAAGATTGTTAGCCATAGTCATAAAATTCATTCTGCAACGATTATTTTGAGTATAAATTTGGTTAAAAAACGATTGAGAATATCCCCGTATGCAATATGACCCGTATGCAATATTCGGAACTTTATTTTTTATTTGTTCGGATGATTAACAAGAAGAATTAAATAATTGAATTTTTGTACAGTCACTACTAGCGTTCGGCCTAATGGCGTTTGGCCTAATGACGTTCGACATAATGGCGTTTGGTCTAATGGCACTTGGCCTTATGCCGTTTGGCCTGATAACCCATCCTCTAATTTACAAGAAGATCATTCTTTGCTTTGTTTACGAGGTTATACTATATCCTCGAAATATTCTATCAACTCTTCAGACAGTGCAGTCCGTTGGATACAACATTCTTTCTCTATACTTCCAACTGAGGAAGTGGTTTCATTCAATTCATTGTCCGAGCACGATTCGTTTCCTCGTGGCATTCAACATACTAGTCAGGTTGAGGCTTCTCTTTTTATTACTTCCTGAAATTAGCTTACCACGAACATTGCTTACAGTCTTATTTTCACGAGTATTTTCTTCTTTGTGTGGCCTCGCAATTTCGAACAGGTCTACTTTTGCAAATTTCCATTTGCATCAAATAATTAGCACCGGTTCATATAGTTGGCGTCATGCTCCCACAGAGATTTCGAAATTAGTACCACTATGAGAGGAGCTGTATGAACCCCCTTTAAGTTCATTGGCGCCGTAAGGTCATCACATTTCTGGCCAGCATCAGATCATATCTACACGTTTCTAGTCTTTTTGATCGCAGTTTTTCACCTCGAATTAGCGCAAAATAAAGAAAAATGGTAATTTACCATTCAAGAGCATTGCCATTTTTCAGCAGTCAGTCTTCTTTTCGCCAACAATGCGAATTTGTTTTTTTTTTCACTCGTGCAACACACTACACGTAGCTCTGGATTAACCAATATAGGCTTAGGCAGAGTGTAGATTCATCTAAGAGCACCGATTGCTGCAATGTCGGGCTTACCTTCAATGGGGCAGAGAGTGTTAAAAGTGAAGCACGAGAATTGGCAACGGTTCGGTTTTCTCGTGTTGGAGGACTTAGCAGCATGAGTGGAGGTTGAGTCGTCCTTTCATGGCTGGGCGTTCGATTCGTTTGATATATCGTCGGAGGTGGGTTGTGGCAAAGGTTATATTGTTGACAGGTTACACCTCTGTTAGAATTGTAGAGAGGAAAATGTGATACCTCAAATGTAAAGGATCGGAAGGACATATCATCTATCAAAGGTCATACTTTTCGAACACGTTTGTCTACAAATATTATCTGTTCACAAACGGCAAACGATGGCTTGAAAATTTCCAAACATTTACACCTTTGTAACACCGCCATGAATGCGACGATCGTTAATATCTTCGCTAAAAAGTCCCCACCCGCATTGGCACAAATAGCCTTGAAAGTAGGGATTTCTGTAGCATTGCACCGTTTGTTTGATCAAAGTTGTAAAAGTAAAGATGCAGCAAACAATGCAGTCTTTGATCCGGCCTAGGTGCATCGTTCGATTCTCTGAGCTCGCCTTCAAGTGCGAATAACTAAGGCACACAGAACGAATTCCTACGTATTTGCCCGTGCAATCGTCGGATGATCTATGTCGGGCAAATATTGACCTGCGTGCTGTTTGACATTGTGGCTATGGGCAGCACGGCGTTTCGTTGGTGGTGCGAAGGTTGTATCTAAACAAAGCGCTACGAATGCTAAGAGGCTTCATCTGATAATTACTTCACCATTTGAATTAAACTCGCTTATATATAGCATTGGTTTCGATTCGAGGAAAAGAATACACGCTCAAGAATTTCGAAGTCTCATCTACGGATGATGGTACGAAAAAAGATGTAGAGCTGGTTTCATCGACGGTTTTCCCGGGTGGTCAGTTTTGATATGCTTGAGTTAATTTGAAAATTGATTCAACCATGCCACCGCTGACTGAAGTCCAGTATGCGTCATTTGATGTAATCAAATGTAAGATGGATGAATCCATTTTTTGATGAGAGTTTTTGTGGGATTTGATACAGTAAATCTATGCAATTCTGATGCAATCGACGTTTTCAAGGGCTTACGAAGGATATTTTCTCTGAGACAAATTTCACACCGACTATGATAATAATTTGAAAGTAAACATTGATTGGATTAGAAACTTCGCAGTGAATAAACAGTGGAGTGAAACAGCAGAAAATTGTTTCTCAAATCTAATACCATTTCACAAGCGTGCATAATAAACATCGCTGACACGCATCTTTGCTAATTTCATTTCCTCAGTCATTCACCATTCTCATAAATCGACTGACATGTGACACACCGCCTCTGTTGGATGTGGTTTCCGTTGCTCCACTTGTTTCAACGTCGGTGCACTCTGGTCTCTAAAACGCACATCCACAGTGTTTCCACTCAAAAATATATGATCGAATTTAATCATATGTTTCATACTGAAGGTTACAAGCTTAAATGCTCACAAGTTTGAATCAACGGCTGGTTGCGCACATCAAACGACATTTAGGACAATGGGCCCCTTCTATTCTCCAAACTTCGACAAAAAGACAAGCCCGTTAAAAATGACGTTATATACCTACTATAGGCTTTAGCTATGTAAAAGATTTGACTGCAAGTATCAATCATACCGACAACCCTGCTGCGGTTCATCCGTGCTTGGTTCATCAAAGCCCTATCCAAGTGGACTTTGGATATTGGAAACGATTTGGTTTTCGTTGATGCAAACTATTTTAAGCTGCAATCGGTGGTTGCATAGCGAGTCAGTTCCCACGTCACTAAATCTTTCAAAAAGCTACTATTTAGCGGTAACTTCATCGAATCTACTAAAACACAACGCACCTCAACGAATGGTCGTAAAATTGAGATCGGCTCAAGCCATGAATAGTCGGAGAGAGATATTTGGACACCAACGTAAGGTTTGTCGTTTGATCAGATTGGGTGGTTTGATTGTTTTTTTTTTTTTGCTGCTTGCTCTAGCAACGACCGGGTGTAGTGTGTCAACTTCACGATTACGACCTTCAGCTGAATAAACGAAAAAAGGCACTTCTAAGACGTAACAAACGAGTTCACGGCTGCTTTGCCAATAGATAGCCAATGGTTAATTGGACACATTGGACCGATGTGAGTTGAAAGGACACAGGGAAAAAAGAGTTATAAAACGTTTCCACGTTTTGAATGATGTCCATTGGGAATTGATTATTTAACGTTCAATTTGGCCAGACTATCTCAGATTTAGTGATTAATGGGAGCCTGTTCGACCAGTATGGGGACGAGATCACTTCAAACAATAACAAAAACATTATTTCGAAGCAATGCCGTAGGACATGCACAGTGGTGGGTTTCCATACAAAAGTTGATCAAAATTTCTTAAGTGTATTTTTGGCCCAATTTTTGTTATCTGCGTCTGGCACATCTGTCTGGAACCTTTATGTTAAGTTTATGTGTCATAAAGGTTGTTCACGTTAACGTTTGCATTAAAAAATATGGACTTTTTTTTTTCGGATGGTGATAAAAAAAGGCTAGGACTGATCATTGCTTTTGATAAATTTCCCATGGAAGGTAATTATTTAAGCTTACTTGCAAAAAGAGTGCTACGCCCTTGCGAGCGGCCTTCCGGCAGTTAACCGGAACATTCGCCATGGCAGACGAAAGCATGCGTCTAGGCATGTTTTTAAGTTCTTTTTTCTTTTTATTTATCAATTCCTCCTCAGTTTTCGCGTCAAAATTGTTGGAGTAGATCTTACGCTTCAGGTTGGCTCAAAAATTCTCGATGGGACGCATCTGGGGGACGTTGGGCGGGTTCGCCGACTTGGGTAAGATCTGTATCCATATTAATCCGGACACATTCAAATCATTGTAACTTTTGAAATATTGCACGTAGGAATGAAAAATTTCACCGTGGTATAGCTGAGAGTCTATGATGAAAAAGACTATGATTGATGTTTACATTTCATGTTTAGTATTCAAGATGGGACGAAAGAAATACAAGTGCGCGAGCAAATTTTGTACGAGCGTACGGCAAATCCTGACTTGTCAATACGGGACCTTGAAAAACATTGGATTTGCTTAAATCCACGGTGGCTCGTAAAATAGGGATGTCGCCTGGTTTTGTCCAAAAATCAAAACAGCGTTAGGGACTTAAGTCGTATAAAGTAAAAACAGTTCCAAATCGCAACGACAAACAGAACTTGGCAGCAAAATCACGGTCTCGACGTTTGTACTGCGAATATTTGACGAAGTTTTCATGCGTTGTTATGGACGATGAAACTTATGTCCTGGAGGATTTCAAGCAGCTTCCAGGGCTGGCTTTTTATTCTGCTATGGCCAGAAATGCTACAGCTGAGCATTTCAGAACGAAAAAGGCATCGAAATTTCCCAAAAAATAAATGTGGCAAGCAATTTGCACGTGTGGCAAAAAGAGTAAATATTTCGTCACTACAGGCACAATCAACAAGGAGATCTATCAGAAAGAGTGTCTGCAGAAGCGATTGCTACCCTTCATCAAAAGTCACAAAAAAAACCTTTGTTCTGGCCCGATTTGGCATCATGCCACTATGCTAAAACTGTGATGGAGTGGTACCAAGCAAATCAAGTGAACATTGTACCAAAAACCTCAAACCCGCCAAATTGCCCAGAGCTACGACCAAACGAGAGATATTGGGCTCTGATGAAGCGGAAGCTTTCTGGAAAGAAGCAAGGAATCAAAGACATTAAGCACTTCCAGCAAATTTGGACAAAGACGGCTTCTTCGATTTCTGAAGAGTCTGTCAAAACCGGCGGAGTTAAGCGCAAAGTTCAAAAATGTTATGCAAATACCGAATAACTATGTTTTGTCTTCACGAATTGTTAAAACACATCCCATGAATCTGAAATAAACAACTACGACGGAAATATAATGCGAAATTTATGTTTTATTCATGTTTTGAGGTGTCTGGATTATTGCGGATACAGACCTTACCACATCAATATTTAGCCGCTTCATCTCCTCCAATGATCGCTTCGAGTACTGGGCCGACGCCAGATCCGGCCAGAACACCGCGTCTTTGCCCCTTTCTTGATGAACGACGCAACTTCCGGCAGGCATTTCGTACTATAAATTTCCCCGTTCACGGCCAACACGGAGCGAAAGAAAAGCGGCTTTGACATCCCCTTCTCGCTGATTCTGAGCCACAGCAGCACCTTCTTGGGGAACTTGGTGTGTGAAAAGAACTTCACCTCGGAGCTCGCTTCCTTCGTGGGGGAAGTAAAATAGGAAGTGCCCTGCCAGTCGTTGCCATCCAGGATGAGATAGGTCTAGTCGTCCATCATCACCGCCACGTCGCGATTCGTCGGGAAATCGAGTTGACCATCTTATTCACAGCCACTTTTCCCTCGGTCTTCCTCTTCAGCATCCTTTGGAGCTTCTTGTCTGATTGTTGTCTAATAGTGCCAAGATTTTGTAGCTGCCGGAACGGGCGTATCCGGCGTCCACAAAGTGCCGCACGATGTCCGTTTTCGACGCGGCGGGGTGCCGTTCTTTGAACGCGCACACTTCTGAACGGAGTTGCTTCGCTGTTTTTGCCATCATGGTTAGAATTCGACTGATAGAGCTGTTAAATTTTGTCTGCTGACTCATGGGTTACTATGATTGAAGTTGCATGTGTAGTTTCGTCAGTGCGAGTGAAGGTAAACCCATGAAAAATCGGCAAATTTTGTCCATTTTTTCTAATGCAAACGTTAACCCTTGCGCTGAACTGGCCGGCTTGTCGGGCCGCAAGGGCTCAGTAGAGATTCTTTGTCAAGACCCCAAGCTAAGAGTTTCATTGTGGTAATATCACATTAATGAGTTTTTCCACTGTATTTATCTAAAGGGTGATACGGTCAAAATTTGGTCAAGGGAAAACGCGTGTAAATCGGTGAAATCGTTTATTTAAAAAATCAAATTAAATTTCTTTTTCAAGTTCAATTAGTATAAAATTCAGGAAAAATATTCAGTTAGGCTTCCGCTTTTCCAAATCCGAATTGCCGGGCCTTACGCTTGACCCTTGCCATCAGATTTTGTACAGCCACCTTGTCCACCTTCTTCGCCGCAGAAAGCCAGTTTGCCTTGAACTGCTGCTCGTCCTTAGCAGTTTTTTTGGTCTTCTTTAGGTTCCGCTTGACAATAGCCCAGTATTTCTCAATTGGGCGGAGCTCTGGCGTGTTGGGAGGGTTCTTGTCCTTGGGAACCACCTGCACGTTGTTGGCGGCGTACCACTCCATGGCCTTTTTACCGTAATGGCAAGATGCCAAATCCGGCCAAAACAGTACGGAACAACCGTGTTTCTTCAGGAAAGGCAGCAGACGTTTATTCAAACAATCTTTCACGTAAATTTCTTGGTTGACAGTCCCGGAAGCTATGAAAATGCTGCTTTTCAAGCCACAGGTACAGATGGCTTGCCAAACCAGATATTTCTTTGCGAACTTTGACAGTTTCGTGTGCTTGAAAATATCTGCTACCTTTCCCCTTCCTTTTGCCGTATAAAACTCCTGTCCCGGAAGCTGCTTGTAGTCGGCTTTGACGTAGGTTTCGTCGTCCATTACCACGCAGTCAAACTTCGTCAGCATCGTCGTGTACAGCCTCCGGGATCGCGCTTTGGCCGTCGTATTTTGTTTATCATCACTTTTAGCGATTTTGCCAACTTTGCGTGCGAGTAGCTCGGATTTTCGCGATGCGCGAGCAAAATTTTGATACGCTGCTCTTCTTGCTTGGACGGCATTTTGACAACTGAAGAGTGAATTCCAAAATCAAAATAGGAGCAACATTCTACACACACACACCTTCAAAATGAGGGGTGTTCAGGTTTTTTAAATGCAAAATTGAAAGAAATACGTCAAGTTGATATTGACCAAATTTTGACCGTATCGCCCTTTACCTATGAGATTCACTACAAATGATTATTGCGATGCAAAGAAAAGGAGCAGCACATCGACATTTTAGATCTACTTTTCTTTATACGGTATATAATTTCAGATCATCCATGGAATTCCCAAATATTGTATAGTAGGTTAACATTGTTTTTTTTTGCTCGTGGCTTTGATACATTGTCTAAACTTTCAGGTTCATAATGGATACGCAAGTCCGACTACATTTACAGCAGGACCACAATTTGGAGACATGTAATTTCAAATAGAATTGTTATTATTTTTTATATTATAACATCCCTTCACTCTATTTTATGTGACATTTTCAGCTTTGCATTAATGGATCCTTGTGAGTTATACACACTTAAAAATTATGTATTTTACACAAAGACGTAATTCATGTTTGTAAAAAGTCGGGGAACGTAAAGAAAGATTTCCTGTAAAATTATGTCTCATGAAACTGACACATACGCAAATCGACGAAAGATGTATTTGATTGAATTTATTTTCGCATCTCTTTCAACTCATTCTTATGTGCTAAAGGACGCTTGCATGTGTCGGTGTCAGGGGACACAAATTTACAAGACATTATGGTAGTGTGTAGTTATAATGCACAATGCACATGCACATATGTTATATATTTGAAAAGATAGGATTTTATTGAGCAGTTCCATGCGAAACCGGCCATAAAATGTCGAAATTTGAAACGAGCCGCTTCGCATTGATTTGGACGAAATTTTGCAAACGTATTCAGTATAACAGAATACGTATTTTGACATCAGGATATATTGTTTGGACTCAAGGGAAACTTTTGAGAAGGACTTAGGTGTTTTTGATACAACAATTGTAGGAAAACAATAACTCGGAAATCGTTCGTTTTAAAAAAAAGTGTTTCAAAAAGTGTGTTTTAAAAGCAATGGCAGGGAATCAATATTTCCTTTAAAAAAATGCACAGCAAAATAATTTTTTTTACGTGAAAAAATCATAATCAAAACTTAAAATTCAAATTCCAAAAATATGTTATACATATATATATATATATATATATATATATATATATATATATATATATATATATATATATATATATATATATTATATATATATATATATATATATATATATATATATATATATATATATATATATATATATATATATATATATATATATATATATATATATATATATATATATATATATATATAAATATATATATTTATACATATATTTTTTTTTTGTAATTTAGATAGCAAAATTTGGACAAAAATGCTATTGGCTTAAAGGAAAGGACAAAAAAATGTTAAAACAGTTTTCCTTATAACAACTTTTAGAAGATTTTCATTAAATCAATGATTACCTTAAAAGTAACCGTTTTCGAGATATTTTGAATTTAGTTTCAAGAGTGCCTAAAAACTTCAGAAACACGCCTTTTTCACCAGTTAATCGAAATGTTCCATCAACAAAACTTTATTTGTTTCAACATACATAGATATCTCAGCAACTTCTTTTTGACACTCACACGATTGGACAAATAGTTTGAAAGTTTTAGGAGATCACTTCAACATTATTGCTGTTATTTGCGTATCTCACGACGGTTTGGTTGATTCGATAACTAAACCCACAATTTTTGGGTAAAACTGTAAATATACTATACTACTTGTAGTCTCATCAACGGAAGTATTTTTCTGTCAGTTGGTTAATAATTTCATCATACTCCTTGGATTTTTGTTCCTGAGCCAATCGCCTCGTCTCGTCTTCTTTTTCGGCAATGTTGAATATGTTTTTCCGCATAGCCCTTATTATTTCATTACATTTTGGTTCTGGGTAACTAATCTGATCAAGTTTCTTTAATGATATTGGCACGCGCTGATACCGGAAATTCTCATGTTCAAGAGATCGATGTTATGTGTCCTTGAGTAGTCTGGTACTTATCTTTCTTGGGATGATGCGGATTCTATCGAAGTTGCTGAAGCTACTTCTTCTAAACCAACGTGTGATGATAATGACTGACTTTCATTCTACGTAGCAGGTTCAAGCCTGCTCCTCTGCAAATCAGATCGGTAGTGTATACGACTTGAGTTCGCAAATCTTTATCAAAGTATTTAGAGGTACTTTACACTGCATGTCAACAAATTTTTGAACCAATGCTTCGGTTAAATCCGGATGAACATTTTCTATAATTTTTGGGAAACGCAAAAACACCTACAACACCTAAACAATATTTCAACTTCCATTTTCGATGTGATGTGATAGGAAGCCACCACCAGTGCAGGACTTGCCGTGGCGTACAGTTCCTTCTAATGGCAAGATAAAACTGTTAATACCTGTAATCCTGACTATTCCGTTGTATTAAGGGCCAAAAACAGGGGTGTGGAGCTGTAAGCAGAAGCACTTACATGAAACCCACGGAAAGGACAGAGAATCTTCTTCCAACGAAACGCTCTTATTACAGTAAATGAGCAGTAAGCAATAAAAATGAGGATTTTCGTCTGGTGGTTTGTTAAAATTAGAGTTAGCAAACGCATTGTAGACTGTTGGAAGACATTTAGCCCTTCGCAGATCTCGATCTGACGATTTCCATCAGGGAAGGTGTAATTGTCATCCATGACTTGACCAGATAACCACGAATCCCTCATCCAGGCCACACTTCGTCTGGCACCCTGCATTCCCCCTTACCCTTTGTTAGTGAATATATGTCATACATATGTACGTTACAGAATATTATATATGTGTTTTCAAAATATATCTGACATCCACTGGTTTGTTACTGAAAAAAAGCTGAAAAACAAAGAATATCAATGAAAAGATATTTATTTTGTTTATTTTTTAGAATCAACAGACTATTCTCTAACTCGAAGAAAGCAGTTTGAGTGATCGAAGAGCCCGGTTTGATGATTCCTGAAATAAATGAAGTATCTAATTATTAAACCACTAAACACAAATATTTAAAAACAATCCTACACTGCTTATAATCACATGCCTGTCTTTTATGGAATAGTAGTTGAAGTTCAGAAAAAGAATTTTGGCACTGTTTCACTGTTATGCTAAAATGCAGACAAACAAATTGAACATTACAAGCACTAAATTGTCATGCTGCTCCATGCTCCTAAATGCAAAAGTAATTTGGAATGCAAGGATGATCCCAAAGCGTGCTGAAATTAATAATTAAATGAGAATGGAATACATACCCTGCTTGTACATGATCTTCAGTCGCAGTCACTCACTTCGCTATTGTCAAATTGACAACATTGCCCAGGTTACGCCAAACAGCGTCTCCATGCTGAAATGCTGAAAAACCAGTTTAGGCTCTCTTGTTTGTCATGATGCTTCATGCTAAAATTTGTATGCTGTGCTAAAATGTGAAATACTGTGGAAAAATATATTGGTGGGTTATATCAGGGATATAACCGCAAGGTTCACGTAGGACCGCGTTGGTTTATAGTAATAATGGTATCATCTAATTTATACGTATCATTACACGTATGGTTGTTTAAATAGTTCTATAATTTTGCTACTAGCGTTGATGAGCCTGTGCACACTGCTATAATTGTTTTGTCTTTTTGACTTTTACTAAATTATCCATAAAATTCATCACTCTGATCCACACTTTTTATAAAATTAAGCCATAAAATGTCAAAAATGTACCGTTTTATACCTAGGGCATGATCGTTAAAAAGTACGGATTACTCATAAACATATTGAAAATGATCCATAAAACGTCCAATACCTTTCCTTAAACTTGAAAAATTGATCCATAGAATGTAACCTTTGTGCAATTAAATATATTCGCATGTTCCATAAAGTATTTGAAATTTTCCATAAATAAATTGCCAATGATTAGGCGGACTCTCTAACAAAGGTGGGCGCAAAAGAAGGCGACATTTTTTAAAGAAGAATTTCACATGATGAATTTTTCACATTAGTACGTCAGAGTTCTCTTCAAAGTTGGCAAAACGATTGTACAAGTAATTCTCTTGGGCGGTGGTTACATTCCACTATTCCAAATGTTTCGTCGAGATCGTGGTTCAAAGGTATGGATGTAAGTCGCGGTTTCATTCGTGTGATGTCAAGACTTATGTCCAACTACTACTCGCTAGACGCACATCTCTTTAGAATTAACCTCGTCGATAGCAACATATGTAGGTGTGGAACCGGTTATGATGAGATCGCTCACGCAGTTTGGCACTGCCCGGATAATGATGCCTCCAGAGCACGACTATTGGATACCCTAGTGGCCCGAGGTAGACAACCCTCCCGCGAAGTAAGAGATGTTTTGGGAATACGTGATCTCCCCTACATGCAAGCGATTTACGAATTCCTTTGTTTGTCCTTCCAAACGATAATGTGACCCATTAACCTCGAGCTAGCCACGAGTAATTGGCACCCCATTTTACTAAAATTGAAAAATTATACATTGTAAATAACAATATTGAATATCGGCTCCGTAAAGTGTGTCACACGCCTGAGCCTAACAAATAAACGAACTAATTAAAACAAAAATCGCCAACGATCCATAAAATGATGAATAATGAAGCATACGCTTATAAAAATGATGCATAGTAAATCAGCTTTGTTCGCTATACCATATGGTATGTTCCATAAATTATGCCTGCATTTTTCCAGGTTGGGGCACTATTTTTGCTAATTTTGATCCATAAAGATTGTAAAATTGATCCCTAACTGCGTTACTACTCAGATTTAGTGACATGTCCGTTCTTTCAGGTATTCGGATAAAATATTGCTTCTAAAGAAGGATTGCCGAGTTTTTGCGTTGCCGTACTGAGGATTGAAGAACTAAGGCGGCAGAGAGCGGTCGATGTTTCCGACATCCGAAGTGTTTACATAGCGTAGATTAGATTCCAGGCAAACGACTGATTCAAGCATTTTTCCGGTATAAGGCAAACGGAGGATGTTTATTTTAGTTGGGTCCGACGAGCGGTAGCGAGTTGGACAGCAAGTGTCTGCCCGGCATAATTTAAATAAAATTTTCTGAAACAACAGTTTAATCAAGTCATAAATTTGACCTGTAGTTCTTTATGTGCAGGAGAACTCTTTACCAAATTTCTTGACAAACATGTGTCACAGTTGCGGGGAGATCATGTAATGTTAAGGGCACAAAGTTGGTTTGTTAAGAATCATTGTTTAAGATTATGATTTGTTATACAAAATATTAGAGATCATTGGCAAATTAAAAGTTATCTTGCCGCTAGGTGCCGCGCATGCTCGCTCCTGACCAAAAACACGAGGGCACTTCGAACAGTGTTTAGACTTGTTGCTGCTGGACTTTTGGCGTCGATTGGTAACTGTCGATGAAACCTGGATCCAATATCACACACCAGCGAACAGAATGAGTGCCCGGCAATGGACTGTAACCGGCACGAGTGCTCCGAAGTGGCATAGGGAGACTCAATGGGTCGGACAGATTTTGGCGTCGGTTTTCTGGGATTTTCATGGCATACTCTTCGTGGACTACCTCGAAAAGAATAAAACCATCAACAGCAAGTATTACTGTGCATTATTGGAGCGATTGAAGGCCGAAATCGCTGGAAAACGGCCTCACATGAAGAAAAAACTACAAGATACAGCCCAATGGGATTGTGCGCAAAGGTGACGTAGGACTAAACAGCAATGTGCAATCTAGAAATTGGTTTCGTTCAAAATTTTATTCCCATGTACTAAACGTTCACACTACAATCTTAATTATTTGATATAACTTGTCTTGAAATCTACATTCACACATCTTGCTTTCACTCAAAATAATATGTATAACATATGATATCTAGATATTCTATATCAGTTGGGAAGCTACGCCAAAATTTTGTTCAAATCTGTTCCGTTCGCCATATGCTGCGATATTTTACTTAGAATTTCCCAAAATAATTTGATTCCTATCGAATGGTAGGGACTCTATCCAAGGCACTAGTACGTAAGAAACACTTTCAAGCAGAGATTGGAATTTGAAAATAACATTTAATGTTGTAATACCAGCATTAAACAACTAGTTATAAGAGAATGGTGACTGTGATAGGGAAATCATCACATGTCAGCAAACAGCGGGCAGCGATTGCAAAAAAGCAAACTTCAAACAAGTTATTTAGTTTTTGGTTTTGTCCAATACTGAATCATTTTATGAAATATTTATTACATACCGCCAGCAACTAATCCGCTATGCACAACTAGGAACTACAACGAACTCAACCTACCTTCTATACTATAGATCTGTACACATGGTCGGTCTGACGTGTTGCAGTTCGGCTCGAATTACCTGTTATAGAAATTTGTTCGTTGGTTGTTCAATGCGCTCTGCCATTTACTCCGGGACGCGGCATTTAAAGCAATGCCATGTTCAGCCGGGGCGCGGTACTGGACATTTCAAACAGCACAAGAGAAAAATTAAACCCTCAGACTGTTGGTTTAAATCGGTGTCAAAATTTATTATATTATATTTTGGAAGAATAATTTTACTGTGCATCTCTGGGCAGAGAAAAAACGGGAACATATTAAAATATCTTATTCACTGCCGACATCAGTTGAATTCAGCACATCGTTTACCAAAAACGGATCCCGCTGCAAACTAAACGATTTTATCCAACATCCCAGTGCTATCTCGTGGAAGTGAAGTGGACTCCGCGGCTTCCTTCAAAGCGAATATCACGTCAACACATTCCAACTCCTTCCTTAATTGACCTGCATTCGGGCGAGGCCAGCGCCGGTATTGCCTTAGTTTGGGATCACCAGTCTTTACACATTGAGGATGTATGCTAGTCCCAAGCATCACCTGTTGGTTCTCTATGTAAAAACAGCGGATCTGGAAATGACAGAGAAGCAACCATGGGCGGTCAATCATGCTCATGCTCAAAGTAAACCACTATCACACTCTGTAAGTGGCCCCAAACAGCATCCTCACAGTAGGTAAAGAATGTGCACACCAAAAAGTAGTCAACGGGAAATTAGTGGTATTAAATGGAAAATATGAGAAAATCAAAAGTAAATCATTTATTTAAGACTTCATAAAAATACAAATATAAAACATATACAGTTAAGTCAATTTGACCTGTTATATCCAAATGCCCGCACCTTTCGTTTGACACCTTCCATCAGTTTTTGCACAGTGTCATCCGTCACCAATTTTGCAGCTTTCTGCCAGTTACGCCTGAAGCTTTTCTCATCAATTGCTACGCTATTCGTTTTTCGAAGATTCCTCTTGACCAGAGCCCAATACTTTTCGATCGGACGGAGTTCTGGTGAATTTGGCGGATTGCAATAATTTGGGACAATATTTACACCATTAGCAATGTACCAATCCTTAGCCAGTTTTCCATAGTGGCAAGATGCCAGGTCAGGCCAGAACAGCACCGAACCGTTGTGTTCCCGAATGAACGGCAACAGTCGTTTATTCAGACACTCTTTTACGTAAATTTGTCCATTTAGAGTGCCAGTCGTGATGAAGATGTCGCTTCTGAGACCGCATCCATACGAGGTATTTTTTTGGGAACTTCGACAATTTTTTTGCTTAAAACGATCAGCAACATTTCCTCTTTGCAACGAGGTATAAAACTGTAGTCCCGGTATCTGCTTAAAGTCAGCTTTGCAATATGTTTCGTCGTCCAATATTATGCAGTCGTATTCCTTCAGCATAGTGTCATATAATTTTCTCGATCGAGATTTTGCGCTCTTGTTCTGGCTGTCGTTACGATTTGGAGCAACACCTACTTTGAATGATTTCAAGCCTGCACTTTTCTTCACTTTCTGGACGAACGATGGAGACATTTTCACTTTTTTCGCCACATCACGAACGGAGATATTCGGTTTCTTCTTAAATTCTTTAATCACTTTCTTCCTCTCCGCGACGAAACGAGAATCATGGTTACCTCCGGAACCGACCTTTCTCTTTAAAGTTAAGCGCTGCTGAAAGTTTTTTAGCACTTTAGTAACCGTCGATTTTGCGATTTTTAATGACTTGGCAATATCGCCGTGCGACATATCTGGATTTTCCACTCTTTTGTGCAAAATTGCTTCGCGCACGCGTTCTTGATTCGACGCCATTTTACCGAATAAAGGTTACTGTAGCCAAACGACGTCTTCATCATAGCACACATACATTAATATTCATGTAGTAGTGATCGGATTAGCAAAGCGTACACGGAAAAGACTGCATTAGGGCATTTCCGACGACTACTTTTTGGTGTGCACATTATTTATACACTCAGTAGCAAAAAAAAACCGAGCTAAATTTTGTTTCCATAAACCGGCATATTCAACTCTTTGTATTTTTTTTAATTTTTTTTTTTTTTGTGGTATTTTTTGAGAGAAAAATAATTAATGTTTTGACCTCATGTGACCAAAATTTTTTTTTATAAAAATTTTTAATTTTGAATTTTTGTAAAAATAATTTAAAAAAATGGTTTTGGGAAAAAAAATTTAAAAAAATATTTTTTTTTTATAAAATTTAATAAGAAAATAAAAAAATTAACAAAAACTAAAAAAGAAATAACATGGACAAAATTTGAACTGTTTCCATTAAGTGGTTTAGACCACAGCTGGCGTCAAAATTGACGCACCAACATGAGTATTTCTCTTCTTCACGAGGTATTGACCATGCTGAAATATCGGTGCAAAAAAAAAAAAAAACCATGCAAATCAACATGAAATTTTGGTCACACGAGTTCAATAAATGAATTATAGTTCTTTCAAAAATCAAGCCAAACATATTGATAATTGACAAAATTACAGAAAGTTGAATATGACGGTTTATGGAAGCAAAATTTTGCTCGGCTTTTTTTTTGCTATTGGGTGTATTTTTTTAGGTAGGGTACGGGACGGGTTTTAAATAGTTTAGTCAGCACCTGAGACATTTGATGAAGCTGTATGTAATCTGTAATTAGAACTGTCAATATTTAGACATTAATCCCTCAGCTTACGTCTGGTCTATCGGAACATACCTTCATTAGGCTCAGAAAATTTCATAGCCATGATATAAAGTTCCCAATTGCAGGGACTTTTTAAAAGCATGCGGATTGCTTTCTGATGAAAAAAATGTTTTCTTCAGCTCGTCAATCTGTACATAAAATAACAAAACTGTATGAGTGCGATTCCTTGCATGTGTGCGAAGGCGAACTGAAATAGGCCAGTTCACGATTTGCTGCAAACGTCAATTTCCTCAACCCGCTTCTTCGTTTTACCCATTCGCTTTCGAAAAAAATCAACCAAAATATGTCGATTGCTACGATCACAAACTCGTCTACTAGCAGGTTATGAGACAGACGTACACGACCAAACTTTTAGTTTGTCATTGATCTTTTGATTGGCAATTTGTATTTCTTATTTCATTTACTCTCACGCAAATGTTAGCCGAAGCGACTGTGACGACAAACGGGATGCTTCGTTTAAAAACAAACAAATGCAAGAGAGAGCAGGCTTCACGTTACATTACCGGTGCGCTATATCCATGGTTAAAAAAGAAGAGAGGAAACATGGGCTCTCCCAAAAACAACAGTGATGCCATATCTGCCGCTCAACAGCGAAGCATTATTTATCGTTGGGTACTATTGGGCAGCTCCAAAACATATTTGTTATTGCATATGATAGTGCCAGATGATGGACAATATAATCATAAGCATAGATCAACCTCCAATGACTGGAAGAAACATGAAATAAATAGTGATTTAAGATTATCTCAATATGTAATAAATTTAACTCAATGTTCAACATCACATTCTGGCAACAAGCCTAGTTGTGAGAGAGAGCTGATGAAGACGTGCTCTAAGGTACACGCGAATAAATACAAAATACACAAATGCAAAATTTGAGCGAACTTCTTCAGCAGGTATGAAACTGATGGTTTTCTAGATGATGTATTTTAAATCTTCAAAATGACAGTAATAAATTGGTAATCAATCATGATTCATACATCGAATCAGTGGCCCAATAGAGAAAGCTTATGATCGTATCATTAAAAGTGAAATAATTTGGAAAATGTAGGAGTTATAGACCTATTTCCTAACAACTGATTAAAATAGTGACCCCTGATTAAGCCGTTCCCTACCCTATCACAGTGGTAGCAGGTCCATACTTTTAATCTGCACTGGACCCTTTTATTGGTTAAATTCGCTTCTATAAGCTTCTATTTTAAATCAACACACAGACGTTCTTCGGCTATGGTGCCCAATTGGTCACTGTTTTTATTGTGAAGATCCAAATAGTTTTAATAAAAAAAATTCGCTTTTTTAGTTTATGTGTTTGATACTGTAGTTCTATTTGTTTCCTTGGTTAATCCGTATTTATTTACACACGTTCTATAAATTTCATATTAAATCCAAATCAATTTCAATTACATCAAGTCTCAGAGAGATATGTAAATTCGTTGATTACTCTTGTACTATTGTTATGCAGTTAGTTATCTGTTTTGTCTCGTGTATGTTGTTGTTAGATGTTGTTATCTCACTGGATAGCAGGTTTTACGTCTACACAGAGAAAAAAAAATCTGAATTTTCATTGTGATGTAAATATCAGAGCATGTGAAATTGTACTTCATTCCACAAGATTGTCAATGTTGAAACAGTATCTGAATTTTATAATGTAACGTATTTTACAGTTCTGACATGTTATTTGCTGCACAAAGGATATTTTACTGAGAACAAGAGAGACTACACAAGAGTTGAAAATATAATTTACCTGTACTTATTCATAATAAGTTACAAATTACTCCATAATTGAGACCTACCAAAATTGTTCCATAATATGTTTTCTGCAGCATTGAAATCTAATTTTTGATCTATATAGCTAAAAACATTGTTCAAGCTCTTTAAGCATATTGACAGTTTTTCAGCACAAGTTATATTTTCCATAACCACTTGCAGCCTTCAAACCAATACATTTTCATTGGATTCTGTAGAGGAGTTTAAGAGTTAAGAGTAAGATGCGTCAAATGAAAATTGAGAAACTATAGGCTTTTCATGACACCGAAATTTTAGTTGCAATTTTTATCCACCTTAAAAACTGATGTTGATGACCGTTTGAATATTTTTTTAAATGATTGTGATATTTTGCTTATATTTACATTTCGAAATTTATTTGTTATTTATTTCGCCAACCGACGTAGACTAGTACACCTATATTCAATTACCTATAAGTCTACGATCATCAGCTAGCGAGAGTGAATGTCAAAAACAGATGATGTACGGAAAATTCGAAAAATCACGAGGCAAAATTTCTTCACTTAACTTTTGTGTCCCTGAGTTAAGTAGATTGCTTTAGCTCAAACTTGTGTGACAATAAAAATCAATCCACGGGGCTTTTGCTCATCATTTTCCTTTCATTACACATTGACAAGGTCCTGAACCTAAAGATTAGCATAACGAATGACCTACTAAACCTTAGTTTTTAATTATTGACATGAACACCACCTAAGACCTCTCGCCAGTTGACCGCTGGTCCGTGCCGCGGTGATATGCATCG
>JAHHFK020005909.1:0-24313 GCA_024533555.2 Aedes koreicus
GTCGTCGTCGATATCGTCATCGTTCTAGATCTAGTTGGCACTGGCATTGTTGATGGCGATGCTCGGCTCAATCCGGACGAGCGTGACGACCAACCGATTGACGATTATCAAATTAACCGAGTTGAACCGTGGTACCAATCAAGTTGGACCCTTCTTTTTTTCCTTTTTTTTTTTTTTTTTTTTGATGAAGTTCTTTATTATCGACCTGCTTTCAATCCGTCAGTCAATGGAAACTATAACTTTGGAAGTCGAGCAGAGGAACCGCGAAGCCAATCATATGTCATCTATCATCCGAACGATTTATCTTGGCGGCAGGTTGTCGTGTAACTGGAATAGATTTATGCTTTAAAGGTAAATATTGAGCAGCGACGACGGAATGCGTTGTTACTTGGATTTAGTAAGGTGCCTGGATGCGGAGGGGAAAAGTTTGAAACGTTGTAAGTTCATGAGGCAATTCTACGCTAAAGGTGGCATAATTGATGGTAAGTGAAGGAATCCCGTATTTATTATTTTATTTGACGTCAATCAGGAGTTAGGTTACAGTTAAATTACATGTATTGTCACTTAAATATATATTAAAAGACGAAATGTTACAACATTTGGCTTATATTCTAGAACATTTATGACCAGTTTATTAAGGCTAATTCTAGTATATAGTGAGCAATATGCTAGAAAACTATGTAATGATAGCTCATAGTCATGACTTGCAAGCGATAGTTTTACGCTTTGATATAGAGCAGTGCCGTTGTCGTGTGAACACTTCAGCGCTAGTTTCAATGTTATAGTAGTAGGCTACGAACAATTCCATCCGGACGGAATAGTTCATAGTTCGTTGGTCGAAGTTTTTTGACAGTTCGTTTCCATCTTTTGCTAGTTTGCGTGTTTCGCGGTTTTTGTTTAAAGCAAAATTAGACCTGGATAAGAAATTCTACTTGATTGAGCTGTGAAAGCAACATCCGGTGTTGTGAGACCCAACCAATCCCGTTCACCTGTGGAAGTGTATACTTCAAAGTGAGTTGATTATTCTGCTTTGCAGTTCCTCATCCTAAGAAAGTCCAGGACCAGGGGATATTGATACCTAGCTAAATACGTAGTATTTTCAAGATGATAACGTTGAGAGGCAAATTACGATTCTGCCAGTTTCGAAGGTCAACCATTGATTTTATTCCCTGACTCCAAAGTACAATCACCCCTTTTCGAAACTTGAGAATCCGAGTGAATCGAAACCAAAGCCAGCAGTGCGCAATTCGAAGCGTAAAAAGTCAGCATATGACGAGAGGGCGCTTCTCTCGAACTGCGTCGAAGTCGTGTCCGAACCCACGGAACTTGAAAAACCAAAAAATCGGACCACTATTCTGGGTAAACTGACCAACTCGTTGCTGGAGACGTTATAGGCCGAAGACTGCCTTGTATAACAAATATTCGCTGGCTTTAAGGGACTTGAATAACAAATTTGAGCAGTCTTATGAAGAGAAAATAATTTTCAGAATGTCTCAAGAGCTGATTGTCCTCGTACAGATGAGCCATACAACTTGCCCACTATTGGAGCCGAAACAGGCATCTCAGGAGCTAAATATCCTGCATCGGATTCCCCAATAGCAATCGGCAAATATCCCACTATCACTGATCCTTCCTTTTGCTTCTTTGTTGACATACGTAAACTTGTATTCAGCCTCCACCATGCCCATTAACACGAGGCTAAACAGCTTTTTACAATTTAAATAATCACTGACGCTCTTTGCAGGGACTTTTATACAAACGCGATATCCGTCCAACGCTCCTACATAATTCTAAATCGACAGCCATTCCGCTTGTGAATAATATAAGAGTTTTACACCGTGTCCAATATATTCTCATCCACTTTTTCCTTGCATTGGTGTCGTGCAACTACTGAACATGCTTCACGTATGTGTTGGTGTAGTTTTGCACTATGTTTAAACAAACGCTTTTGGGTTATGTCCGATTGTTTTCATTCGGTGTTTATCTTTTACCAGCGATGAAGGAGTTTCGTGCTGTGGTTTTTGAAAAGTTTACCGAAGAAATTCCCCGAAGTTCTCTGAAGAACATCACTGAAATTAACTGAAGAACTTCCCTGAAACTCTTTAATGAACTACTTTGAATTTCTTCGAAGAACTTCCCTGAAGTCTTGCGAGGAACATTCCTGAACTTCTATAAAGAACATCCCTGAACTTCTGTGAAGAACTTCCCTAAGGTTCCTCTGAAGAACTTTCCTGAAATTCGCTGAATACCTTTTCAAATTTCTCTGAAGACTAATATGTAGTTCTCTAAAGAAATTCCCTGAAATTCTTTGAAGAACTTCGAGGAACTTCTCAGAAGAGTAACAGTCATCTCAGGACTTTCCCGAGGGTCTCTGCAGAACTTCACGGAAATTTTCTGAAGAACTTCTCCGAAGTTCTCTGAAGAGCATCCCCCAAATTCACTGAAGAACTTCCCCGAACTTTTCTAAAGAACTTCCCTGCATTTTCGTGAAGAACTTCCCTGAAATTCTTCTGAAAGTTCCCTGAAATTACTTTCCTTAAATTTCCTTAATAACTTTCCAAATTTCTCTGAAAAATTATCTGAAGTTCTCTAAAGAACTTCCCTGAAGTTCTCTGAAGAAGTTCACCGAAGTTCTGTGCAGAACTTCACCGAAGTTTTCTTAAGAACTTCCCCGAAGTTCTCTGATGAACATCACTGAAATTCACTGAAAAACTTCTCTGAAACTCTTTAATGAACTACTTTGAATTTCTGCGAAGAACTTCCCTGAAGTTTTCTGAAGAGCTTTCAAGAGCTTCTATAAAGAACCTCCCTTAATTTCTCTGAAGAACTTCTCTGAAGTTCCTTTGAAGAACTTCCCTGCAGTTCCTCTAAAACACTTCCCTGAAATTACTCTGAAACACTTCCATGAAATTACTTTCCTGAAATTCGCTGAATACCGTTCCTAATTTTTCTGAAGAATTTTCAAAATTCTCTAAGGAAATTCCCTGAAGTTCTCTGAAGAACTTTGGAGAACTTCTCAGAAGAGTGACAGCCATCTCAGGACTTCCCCGAAGTTCTCTGCAGAACTTCACCGAAGTTTTCTGAAGAACTTCCCCGAAGTTCTCTGAAGAACATCCCCCAAATTCTCTGAAGAACTTCCCTGAACTTCTATAAAGAATTCCCTGAATTTCTGTGAAGAACTTCCTTGAAATTTCTCTGAAAAACTGCCGTGAAATTACTTTCCTGAAATTCCCTTGATAACTTTCCGAAAATCTCTGAAGAATTATCTGAAGTTCTCTCAAGAACTTCCCTGAAGTTCTCTAAAGAACTTCCCCGATATTCTCTGAAGAACTTCACCGAAGTTCTCTGCAGAACTTCACCGAAGTTTTCTGAAGAACTTTCCTGAACTTCTATAAAGAACTTCCCTGAATTTCTGTGAAGAGCTTCCCTGAAGTTCCTCTGAAGAACTTCCCTACAGTTCCTCTGAAACACTTCCCTGAAATTACTCTGAAGAACTTCCCTGAAATTCGCTGAATACCTTCCCGAATTTCTCTGAGGAATTATCTGAAGCTCTCTAAAGAACTTCCCTGAAGTTCTCTGAAGAACTTCGGAGAACTTCTCAGAAGAGTTACAGCCATCTCAGGACTTCCCAGAAGTTCTCTGCAGAACTTCACCGAAGTTTTCTGAAGAACTTCCCCGAAGTTCTCTGAAGAACATTCCCGAAATTCTCTGAAGAACTTCCCTGAACTTCTATAAAGAATTCCCTGAATTTCTGTGAAGAACTTCCTTGAAATTTCTCTGAAAAACTGCCGTGAAATTACTTTCCTGAAATTCCCTTGATAACTTTCCGAAAATCTCTGAAGAATTATCTGAAGTTCTCTTAAGAACTTCCCTGAAGTTCTTTGAAGAACTTCCCTGAAATTTTCTGAAGAACTTCACCGAAGTTCTCTGCAGAACTTTACCGAAGTTTTCTGAAGAACTTTCCTGAACTTCTATAAAGAACTTCCCTGAATTTCTGTGAAGAGCTTCCCTGAAGTTCCTCTGAAGAACTTCCCTACAGTTCCTCTGAAACACTTCCCTGAAATTACTCTGAAGAACTTCCCTGAAATTCGCTGAATACCTTCCCGAATTTCTCTGAGGAATTATCTGAAGCTCTCTAAAGAACTTCCCTGAAGTTCTCTGAAGAACTTCGGAGAACTTCTCAGAAGAGTTACAGCCATCTCAGGACTTCCCAGAAGTTCTCTGCAGAACTTCACCGAAGTTTTCTGAAGAACTTCCCCGAAGTTCTCTGAAGAACATTCCCGAAATTCTCTGAAGAACTTCCCTGAAATTCTATAAAGAAATTCCCTGAATTTCTGTGAAGAATTTCCCTGAAATTCCTCTGAAAAACTTCCTTGAAATTACTTTCCTGATATTCCCTTCATAACTTTCCGAATTTCTCTGAGGAATTATCTGAAGCTTTCTAAAGAACTTTCCTGAAGTTCTCTGAAGAACTTCTGTGAAGCTCTCTTCAGAATTTTACCCAAGTTTTCTGAAGAGCTTCCCCGAAGTTCTCTGATGAACATCACTGAGATTCCTTGAAACTCTTTAATGAACTACCCTGAATTTCTGCGAAGAACTTCCCTGAAGTTTTCTGAAGAATTTTCCTGAAAATCTATAAAGAACTTCTCTGAATTTTTGTGAAGAACTTCCTTTAAGTTCCTCTGAAGAACATCCCTGCAGTTCCTCTGGAACACATCCCTGAAATTACTCTGAAGAACTTCCTTGAAATTACTTTCCTGAAATTCGCTGAATACCTTTCCGAATTTCTATGAAGAATTATCTGAAGTGCTCTAAAAAAATTCCCCGAAATTCTCAGAAAAACTTCACCGAAGTTTTCTGAAGAACTGTCCCAAAGTTCTCTGAAGATCATCCCCGAAATTCTCTGAAGAACTTCCCTGAATTTCTGTGAAGAACTTCCCTGAAGTTCTCAGAAGAACTTCCCTGAAGTTCTCAGAAGAACTTTCCTGAACTTCTCTGAAGAACTTCCCTATATTTCTCTGAAGAGCTTCCCTGAAGTTCCTATGAAGAACTTCGCTGAAGTTCCTCTGAAGAACTTCTCTGCAGTTCTTCTGAAACACTCCCCTGAACTTCCTCTGAAGAACTTTCCTGAAATTACTTTCCAAAAACTCTCCGAAGAATCTGCCTGAACTTCACTGAAAAATTATCTGAAGTTCTCTGAAGAACTTATCTGAAGTTCTCCCAAGAACTTCTCTGGATTTCTCGAAAGAACTTCCTGAAATTCCTTTTAAGAACCTTCCTGAAGTTTCTCTGATCCACTTGCCTGGAATTACTTTCCTGAAATTCCCTGAAGGAATTTCCCAAACTTCTCTAAAGTATTATCCGAAGTTCTCTGAAGAACTTCCTTGAACTCCTCTGAAGAAACTTCCCAAACTTTCCTATATTTCTCTGAAGAACTTCCCTGAACCTCCTCTTCCTCTTAAATTCCCTAGCTTTCAAGACGAGCAATCCACGATTTTGTCCAGATTTTGCGAGATTTTCATTTTATCCGCCTGTTAAATATGACGTACGCAGCAACTGCAGTAATTTTTCATCCTCTGCCCAAAGCTACCGAATGTGCCCATGATTAAAGGGTGATACGGTCAAAATTTGGTCAAGGGAAAACGCGTGTAAATCGGTGAAATCGTTTATTCAAAAAATCAAATTAAATTTCTTTTTCAAGTTCAATTAGTATAAAATTCAGGAAAAATATTCCGCTAGGCTTCCGCTTTTCCAAATCCGAATTGTCGGGCCTTACGCTTGATCCCTGCCATCAGATTTTGTACAGCCACCTTGTCCACCTTCTTCGCCGCAGAAAGCCAGTTTGCCTTGAACTGCTGCTCGTCCTTAGCAGTTTTTTTTGTCTTCTTTAGGTTCCGCTTGACAATAGCCCAGTATTTCTCAATTGGGCGGAGCTCTGGCGTGTTGGGAGGGTTCTTGTCCTTGGGAACCACCTGCACGTTGTTGGCGGCGTACCACTCCATGGCCTTTTTACCGTAATGGCAAGATGCCAAATCCGGCCAAAACAGTACGGAACAACCGTGTTTCTTCAGGAAAGGCAGCAGACGTTTATTCAAACACTCTTTCACGTAAATTTCTTGGTTGACAGTCCCGGAAGCTATGAAAATGCTGCTTTTCAAGCCACAGGTACAGATGGCTTGCCAAACCAGATATTTCTTTGCGAACTTTGACAGTTTCGTGTGCTTGAAAATATCTGCTACCTTTCCCTTCCTTTTGCCCTATAAAACTCCTGTCCCGGAAGCTGCTTGTAGTCGGCTTTGACGTAGGTTTCGTCGTCCATTACCACGCAGTCAAACTTCGTCAGCATCGTCGTGTACAGCCTCCGGGATCGCGCTTTGGCCGTCGTATTTTGTTTATCATCGCGATTTGGAGTCACTACCTTCTTGTAAGTCGATAGTCCGGCTCGTTTTTTGGCTCGATGCACGGTTGTAGACGATACACCCAGCTTATTTGCGGCATCTTGTGGTGGTTCGCCGGGCTGGTGGACCGGTGGTGAGGATCACAATTAATTTTCATCCATAATATTGGTTTGCCATACTCGCCGTGTCACTTGGAGAAAGTAAGCCACTATACCTTTTTGTGAGTGGCTCCAATACCATCCTTACTATTGGTTTAAATCGGTTCAAATCGGATTTCCAGCATTATAGAGAATCTTTTTGTTTTTCCAATGAAAAACCACCACCACACTTTGTGAGTGGCCCCAATAGCATCCTCACTGTTGGTTTAAATAGGTTCAAATCAGAAATCGGTACTAATATTTAAATATTTCACTAAACGCCGCGTGAATTCAGCTTATCGTTTACCAAAAAGAATCCTGCTGCCACCCAATCCTGTTATCCAACATCCCAGTGAAAGTGCAGAGGCGGTCTCGGCTTCCAATAAAACGAGTATCACGTCGACACATTCCTACCCTTTTCTTATTTGACATGCATTCGGGTGAAGCAGGCGCCAGTATTGCCTTAGTTTGGGATGACCAGTTTTTACACATTGAGGATGTATGCTAGTCTCAACCATCATCTGTTGGTTCTCTGTGTTATAACAGCTGATCTGGCAGCAACGGAGTAGCAACCTTGGGCGGTCAATCATGCTCATTATCTTGCTCATGCTCATAGAAAGGGATAAAATCTTTGAATAGGATAAGACCACTGCAACTTCTCGCACTGATTAGCATGCTGTCTTGCTTTCTCACACGCTTATCAAATTACTGGTCTGAAAATCGGATACGATTCGTCTCGTTTCACCTGGATTATATCGTAGCATGTGCTCCATTAATATCTCTTGGATACAGAAACAATATTTCAAAATACTGAATCAAACTGTAAGATATGATTAACATATATTCTCAATAATACGAAACTACAGTACCGTAAAACGGGATATTATTGATCAGCGGGGTAACATTGATCGGTTTGGCCCATATCATGAATAGTTCAAATATACATTTTCCGTTGATACACTTTCTAACTATGAATTATGAATTATGTTTCTCAATCTGGTGTTATTTGACTTCCGAAAGCTATAACATTGGTTAAAATATTACGTTTTTTGATTGCCAAGAACTGAAAATTGAACTGAGCATAGCTTTTTCCACTTTCAGCTAGCGGGAAAAAACCAATCAATGCTTGAATCATAGTTAACATTACTAGAGATATTTTTTTAGATACGCTAGGTTAGCTAGGTTGGGTTTACTATTTAAAAAAAAATCTCATGGATGTCCGCTTTTTGCGCTTTTTTGCTACAACTTATTACAAAATCGAGGCGACTTCGCGCTTTTTCATTGAGGTAAAGGGACAATCTCACAAACATTAAAAATAAATAATAAAAAATTGAAACAAACATTAAAAATCTAAAAATAAAATCAAAAGTTAGGGGGGGGGGGGGGCAACGGCCCCACCCTGCCCCCCTCTGGCTACGCCTATGCAAGCATTCCTTTACATAAGTATCTTGGTTCACAGTTCCAGTTGTCACGAAACTTTTTAGTCCACAGGTGTAAATCGCCTGCCAAACCATGTATTTTTTCGGAAACTTTGACATTTTTTTCTGCTTAAACTTATCTTGAACGTTTTCTTTTCCGGTAGCCGTATAAAACTGCTGACCTGGGAGCAGCTTGAAATCAGCCTTGACGTATGTTTCATCGTCCATTACGACGCAATCAAACTTGGTCGACAAACTCGTGTACAACTTACGCGCTCTTCCTTTGGCTGTTGTGTTTTGCTTATCATCTCGATTTGGTGTCACTGTAACCTTACATTTTGACAGTCTGGCTCATTTCTTTGCTCTTTGCACTGTGGTGTGGGACTTTCCCAATTTGTTTCCGATATCTCTGATGGAAAGGTTGAGATTGTGTTTGAAAATGCTGACCACTATTCTTCCGGTCGCCGCGGCTTCCTGGTTTCGGTTTCCTCTTGATCCCGGCTTCGGCCAGTATCGACTTCAAAAGTAGAGAGGTTACGGAATTTTGTTCAATATTGCCAAGCGAAATTTTGACAATTGATCTGCATGGAATGAAATGTCACCTTTACTCACGGAATAATCGAGCGGAATATTTTTCCGAAAGTAAATGTGAAAGCTCCCATTAGTTTGCGTGGAAACCTTACAAATTCAAATTTTATTTTTCGTTCTTTTCAGGTGGATACTGCTGCAGAAATTCCTTTTCGATTCTTTACTTTTCCGTTTCAGTAAACGGAATTTAACATGGGTTTGGGATAGAAAAAGAAATCTTTCGAACACGATACCGACCTTTAGCTGTAGGTACAAGTGTTTGTATTTAAAAAATAGTATATGTCCGGCAGGTGGCGAAGGTTTTCTTTCAGTCAAGAATTAGTACATGACACTGAAGAAGTCTGCACATTGTAGACGAAATACGCATATCTGTCAAAAGAAGCAATGAAGGTAGTTGAAATTAAATGGAAATTACTAATCTTTCTTCTCATTTTTCTAGCTTCAGGTATTCCACTAAAAAGCTCACACTCACCAGTATTCACATAACTTTTTTTTTTTAAATAAATGACTAAAATTTGAGGAGTAATCATTTGAGAAAATTAATATTGTGTGTTTTTTAACACGAATTTACTGCTTTTTTTCATTAAGTGTATGTTTTCCTAAAAGAAAATTAAATTTCCTACAACATTCTCTAAAACGGTAATTTATGGCGTAACAAAGTTATGAATTTTTGAAAATAAAAAACTAGTCCAAATTTAGGAAAAGTTAGTTTAGCATAATTTTCCTTCTTCAGTGGCAAATGTCACCTTAGGCAGAATTTTTTTCATTCCAATCAGAGATGGTCGAGCAAAACTGATTTGCTATTGGAGTGGAAATACTCGAATAAGTTTGGCATCTTAGGAAAAATAAAATTTATGCTACACGGTAAGCTTCCTTTACCCATTAATAGGTACGATTTATTGTTATTGTTATTCCTCCTGTGGAAATTTTATCCCATTTTACCGTAAAACTGCGTCTACCCATTTAAATGGGTAGACGCAGTTTTTCAGAAAAAATGTGTACAAAATCCACAGAAGGAATAACAATAATAATAAATCGGTACCCAGTAATGGGTAATGGAAGGTTACCGTGTAAATGGAAATGCTCGAATAATAGTTCCAAAAAACTAAAGCTAAAATGCACAAATAATTTTAACATGTGTCGACCAAACTTATTTATCGTGAACAACACACTTTTGCGGTTAAATCCTTATTTTGATTCCATATTGTCAGGCGGTTTCGATCCATATGATCATTTCGGTATGATTTTCAACTTTTATATGATTCAAAATGGGTCTTAAAACAGCACTGTTGAGAGTCCCACGATGTCTCGAGGTAATTTGAAGTTTCAAAAAGAGATGTAGTCTTAGGTACTGCTGTTAAAACCCATCCCAATCTCAGTGAACAGCTTCAGATGAACTCCTCTCATTGCTTGATTCTTTTCTGTAATTAAAACCCATTGCTATGAACTGATGTTTAAATCTAACGGAACATTGTGAAAGAGCACGCTAGCATCACGATCAACGGCTATTTTTCAGAGAGCGCCACTGTCGCCGCATCATCGTCGGATGCTCACTTGACTCCCTCATCAAGCTAGCACAGTGATGTTATTCCGCAAACTGCTATATACAAGTAGCGGAAAAGTTCATGCAAAATACGAGCGACGCGACGTCGTCGACAACGACGATGATGATGGTGATGGAAATGGGCGAGATTGATATCTATTTTCGATTCAAGTTCAAAGAAAAATTCAATGTCATCTGCGACCGGTTTTGTGGATCCGCATTCGGCTAGGGATGCTCATGATGACATTATTCATTTTGCGTTGTTCATTAACTACACAGGCCTTTATTGATAGTTGTCGGATAACATGTGTACTGTATAGATTATCTATGCGTCCTTAGAAAGTTTACGAAATTTTGCCCTAGTATTACGTGGTTAATGATTGGCCCTCATGTATCTAGTGATTATAGTAGTAATTATAGAATAAAAAAGACAAATGTGCAATATTGAACTGCACACCGCTAGTACTCTAGAATCTGCAGAATTGATCCTAAATGACAACAAAGCCCACAATAATGTCTGTGAGTGTGATTCATATCTACGCCACTGCCGAGAGAGCAACCCGCTGCTGCAGGCCGGTCAGTGGGGAGCCCCCAGAAGTAGCGGAAAATGCATAAAACAAAATGATACTCGCTTACTTCCTGATCGTAAAGTTTGCCAAACTGAGCAGGGTGAACGCTTCTTTAGTGGCGGTATGTTACTGCAGTGTCTCATAGAGACTGCCATAAGCCACAATGGCTTCAAACCACTTCACCACTTTATGAGCGTTTACCTTACATAGATACGTGAGTTGAGGCAAACGAGCAGGAAAACAGCACATCACGAAGCTAATTGATATTCACATGCAACGAGCGTCATCGTGTATTATCTAGGTGTAGTTAGGTACTCAGCCAACATAAAGCATTTTATATGGCACACTTCAGACGGAGCAGCGACAACAGCGGGCAGGTAATGAACTCATTTGTGGCGGCACGTGATTTCAACCCAAACCAAGCGGGTGGCGCGTGGTGGCGTCTCAAGCTAGCTAGGGTTCGTTGGGTGCTGTGATCTAGTGCTCTTCTTAAGGTGCGCGGCGGTTGTCTTTTTGTGCCATGCTTAATTCCTGCTTACACTTCAAGAAGGGTTCATGGCTACAACGTGGAAAGATGGTCTTAAATTATGGCAATCTTCTTCTTCATGGCATTCGTGCAATTTTTTTGTTAGTTTTGTTGTTTACTCTGAACTTAATGTTTGGCGGAGCATTTATTGACATCAAAAGGCAAGATTTGTGTTTTTTTATCTTCTGATGAGCACCGTGAAGGTAACAGCATGTCCAACCCAAAAAATGTATAAGCCAGTATTAAATAAGGTGACTCCGGCTATGTAAAACCATGGGTTTGGAAGATTCTCTTTACGAGCTTGTAAAATGTAATACCAGTTTAGTTTTGCAATAAATCCATTAAACATTTGCACATCGGTCTGAATTTGTAGACCCATTTGCACCATATGGCCCAAGCACCACCAGGACTTTCGGCTTTTGTATTTAGAGTCCTGGACGCACTAACAAGACGGTGACTCATCCGCTCCTAACATGAAGAACAGACGCTGTTTTGAGCCGCCCCTAACATGGAGAACAACAAATGGGTGAAGGCTTGGACTTTTACCCTTATTTTTAAAAAGCGGGGTGGCTCGCTTTTGTCAGGGCTGCTTTCGAATATTTGTGGGTTTTTGGAAGAAACTCAACAGAGTC
Source organism: Aedes koreicus (assembly GCA_024533555.2). Classification (NCBI taxonomy): domain Eukaryota; kingdom Metazoa; phylum Arthropoda; class Insecta; order Diptera; family Culicidae; genus Aedes; species Aedes koreicus. The sequence goes on from JAHHFK020005909.1 coordinate 11,812, forward strand.
CAACAACTGCTCAGTCCCCCCACATCCTAAACAGTCCCCGCCGCTCGTCCAGGGCTACTTATTCGTGTATTCAGTAGCTGTTCATCATATCTGATGGAACCCCACCATCCGCGAACCGTGGACCCGCCGGATTGCTTGCCGCTCAGCCCCGTAGAGTCTTCACCTACGGTCTTCCCGGTACGTTTCTTATGAGCAAACATGTTAATTTGTATCATCAGTTTGCCATTTTTATCTGGACTAATTTTTAAGAAGGGTGTATGTAATATGACTGGTTTGTCTAAACAATATTATAACTCAACAATTTTATTGAAACAAATATTTACAAATTAATTTGCACTAACGGCTTTTTAAAAAAATCTAATTTTTTGATACATTAAAGAACATTTTGTTAACAAACTTCTTCTTTAATGATATAATGGAGACAATATAAACGCAGAAGTTTTGATTTATTTTTAAATGAGGTTTTTCGCAAAATATTCAAAGCTTGCATAACTTTTCCATTTAATAGCGGTCTCTTAAACAACTTTAAATTTGCAATAAAAAATATCTTGACAAACTTTTTTCTACGTGTCATCGTTTTCGAAATATAGTGGTTATAATGTTTTTATTTTTTGGCCTTTTTGAAATGGTATTCGTGATTCTCCATTCTTGAAAATATTTTTATAGAAAGCTTGACAGTAAAAAAAAACTATATTCCTATAAAAAACAACGTCTTATAACTACATAGTATCAAGGCAATCAGAAATGTAATTTTAAAAATATCATTGTGCATCATGACTTCCATCTATGTTTCATATTTGCTATAATGCTGACACATTACCTATATTTGCTATAGTCACTAGATTCATAGTCTGGCGGATACAACGATGGGAGCAAATTTGAACTGTCACTTGGTGGAACCAATCGAGCATTACTGTTTTTATTACAATGAATTGGAGGAGAGTATTGTGTTTATAAATATATATATAAATTATATATATATATAAATTAATCCAGTGACTATAATATTTGCTATAATACGTTATGTTTATATGTTATAATAAAACTTTTTATGTGTATATTTAAGCTAAGTCTGACTTCGAATGTCAGTTTCATATCACACTCGTTTTTGTTTTGTGTAATTTGGCATAAACATTCATTATGACCACTTTAAATCTCAACTTGCTTTTGAGAAGGGCCTATAGACTTTTCCAGAAATTATAAGCACACCTAATGTTAACGTTCATTTTGAATTGAATGAAATTTTTCTAATTATTTTGGCTGCGTCCTTTTGTTTACACATTTCTGTACGTCATAATATAAAAAAAACTTAGTTTCTAGTTGACTTTCAAAATGCGTGGTCGTACTCCGAAGCAGAGAAAAAGTATCGTGCACAAATACACTGTGAGTGGAATCTCGTTAAGAAAAGTGGCCAAGGAAGAGGGTGTGAGCGTCAGAGCGGAACAAACTGCAGTTAAAAGATATTGGCAACAATGTACTTTTGAAGATGCGCCGAGGAGTGGTTGGAAATCCGGTCCTGTGAGTCCTGCTTTTGACAAGAAGATCAAGGATGCCTTTAAGCAGAAACTATCTGCTTTTGTTCGAGATGTGGCAAAAAAGATAGGACCCCGACGTCTAGCGTGATGCGTGCAAAAGGGCGACTTGGGCTCATGACATACTGGAAGCATAAGAAACTCAAAAGAAACACTGTGAAACCGAGAGCCTGGAAACTATATGACAAAATTGTGTGTAGAAATTCTGGGTGTATAATCATGGACGATGAAACGTATGTGAAATTCGATTAGAAAACCCTTCCCGGACAACAATACTTCTTTGTACGCAAGGACAGGAATATCCCCGTAATGGAGAAGGCCATTTTCATCGAAAAATTTGGCAATAAGGTGATTGTGTGACAGGCAATGTGTGAATGCGGCAAAATATCTAGCCCGTACGTAACATCGGAGACAATGAACTCCCATAAGTACATCGAGGAATGTCTCCAGAAGCGTTTGTTGCCGATGATCAAGCAGCATAATGGTCCAGTCATATTTTAGCCTGATTTGGCATCATGTCATTACGCTAAGGACACACTAGGGTTGTACAAAAGCCAAAATGTATGGTTCGTGCCGCTTTGACGTTTGTATCATGTCTGTGATATGCTACAAGCATCAATATTGTCAAAAAAATTGGACTTCATCAAACAAAATTATTTCCAGGATTCTATCTAGTACTGGCTGTGTTTGTATTAGATTAGATTAGATTTGATTAGATAAGGCCCTAATGAATCATTCAAGTTACTAGCGTTTTAGTATTGAGCTCACTGGCACATAGTTATTTTCTAGTTCATGAATAGGGCATGAAAAGCAAGCCTATGCCATAAGGTAAAGAAATATATTGACCTGATCACCAATTTCCGGTCCATCGTGCCGAAAATGCAAAATTTGTCTGTGAGTGGTACACGGTAAGTGGTACGATAATTCCGGTCAAGTGCTACAAAATGATACCATGAACCCCCTTTGTTTATAAAAACAAAATATACGATCTTGCCGAATCACGTTTCTTCATTGCTTTCATAACGTACGGCCACGATGCGTTTTGTCCAATCGAAATCAGTGGGCTAAATTTTCCAATAAAGGGAGTTGAATTTTTTAACAAAATATAAGAAATTGGTTACCCCACAATTTATTTGAAAATTTATAATTTCTATAGGACAACATCAGTTTTTTTAGACCCGCTTGGGAAATCTTCTGGTCACTGGTTGCTTCTGTAAATTTTTTGGTCACTGGTTTGAGAAATTAAACTAGTAATCGTGTTAGGGAAATGTTATTCCTTGTGTTTGTGGCCCTAGTTTGCATGAAAGAGCTAAGGATTTCAAGAATTTAACGTTTGAATCTTACTTCCCCTCTTTGTTTACAAAATCAGGTACGTCTGTTTGAAAAAGTACTCGAGATTTGCTTGATTAATTGTTGTTCCCTGTTGATTTTCATGTTGTCATCATAACGTGGCCTTCTATGAATATGTTTTGCTCAGTGATATTTTATCTTTGAATTTACAATATTTGCAATTTTCTGATTGAAAATAAAAAACACTGCCATTTTCTGCGATATATAGCTATTTGAAACAATTGATGTGCCATAAATACGGGATATAGTTTATGTAAATTGAAGAAAGATATCGCCTGAATCATGTATGTTTTATGTAAGATTGCAAACAATTTCGCTGTTTGCGCTTATTGTGGCCTGCGATTGGGCTAGAGGAAATTCTATGCGTCTGTTAAAATTCATTTTTTGTTGTGTATAAGCTATCTTATCAGAGATTACTCTTTATGCTTGCTAAACAGATCATCGGGGCTACAATTCCAGGTCTATACCCTTTCTTTCCATTTGTTACTTTGAATCTTTCTAATCACACCATATTAAAAAATGTCTACTGTTCTTTCATTGAGTGCATCACTCACCATAATGAAACCCCTTTTCTTAAGATAACTATACCTCACACTGATACAGCTAATCTTCCCGTAGCAATGTGGACATGCAAAACATTCCTTGGTATCTAATAACAACAAACGTTTGAACCAACTATCCTTGCCCTCCCCGAAAATCGTGAGGACAAAGCTGGCGTCGATATTATACTGTAAATAGAATGAATCAGTGAACTTGTGCATTGAAGATGGAAACTAATCTCAAAGCTCAACTTTACTTAACAACGACTTATTGCATGTGACTTGTATGTTAATAAAAGTCTAGTAGGTCTCGTCATCCATTATGACCATGACATCACGCTTCGCTGGAGAAATGTTTTTCACCAGCCCTTTGGCCGCTCCTTCTTGGTGATTGCATGCTGCTCAGACACGACCGATTTCGACTGACGGTTCCACAAAACAATGTCCATCTTGCCCACATACTTCTTCCACCAACCTCTCGGCCCAAGGTGCGGCCACTATGAGGTCACCTTGCCTCGGTCTTCCTCTTGAGTTTCAGCCTAGTTTTACGGTCGCGCAGCACTGTCAGGCGGCCGGAACCAGGCTTCTGTTCGACGGTCTCGACTTTCTACAGAAGTAAGAGGATGTTGAAATTGCCGGATCGGTTATATCCGGCGGACAATAAGTGTCTCACGATGTCCTTTTTCTGCACTTCCTATGGGGTGGAGCTGGCAGTGCGAACAAACTATCGGGCGTATTTGCTTGACTGTTTTCGCCTTGGCTGCTGCAAATCAACCGATAACGCTGTCATTTTTGTCTGTACACAACAGGGTTGCTGCGATCGCATTCGACGAATGACTTCCAGAACTGCTTTTCTTGATTTTTTCAGGTAGCGGAGTTAGGAGCAAGCGTGCCATAGGTGCAAGTTCAATATTAATAAATCGATCAAATGATATACCACAGATTCATTTGGTTATGGTTTTAGACATGGTGTACACAGTTTTATGCAGAATTATCTGTTATCTTACTATTTATTATCAATTTTGTATCGATCATCAAAAAAGCGTAAAAAATTATAATATTCTTACCAATTTCAATAACATTTCCAAATTTATAGAAACTAATAATTTATCTAATGCATGACACATTATGAAGCAGCATGAAAGAGTATCTAATTTCAGCATTTATTCGAAAAAATTATCGATTTGATCTTTTCCTCGATGCCCGTCTTTCCCCGTATAAGTGGCACACTTGCCCCATAAGCCTATAAAAGATGTCATTTTAAAGGGTGGAACGGTTAGAAATTGATCAATCGTGATTAAGAGCACACTGATTCTGGATGATCCGGGAGACCATGCACGTTTATTATATAAATGATCAATTTTTATTTCTTTTCTTTTTATTATTATTTAGTTCCTTGGTTATCGAGATTTTCAGCCCTGAGCTGGTTCATCTCTCGTCTTAGTCACTCAAATATCTTTTTTGAGTATTTTCGTAACTTGTCCGGGGGTGAGATTCTAACTCGTGACTTTGGCGTGAGAGATATGGATGCACCACTACACCGGGGTCACCCCCACATCTTTATTTCTTTTTGAAGTTCATCGTCTACAAAACACAGAAAAATTATTTGATTAGGCTTCCGATATTCCAAATGTGAACTGTCGAGCTTTACGTTCCACACCTTCCATCAAGTTTTGTACCTTACTTGATGCTGAACGCCAATTTTCCTTGAACTGTTTTTCACTTCAAACATTTTTTTTGAGTTCTCTTGAGGTTTTTGTTTACGATTGCCTCAATATTTTTCAATTGGGCGCAGTTCCGGCGAGTTTGGAGGATTTTTCTCCATGGGTACGACTTGCACACTATTGGCGGTATACCATTCCTGAGTCATTTTTCCATAGTGGTAAGGAGCGAGGTCTGGCCAAAACAGTACGTATGTTTCTTCAGGAAAGGCAATAAGCGTTTTTGCAAGCATTCCTTTACATAAATATCATGGTTGATAGTGCTAGTTGTCACGAAACTTTCGTTTTTTAGTCCACAGGTGCAAATCGCTTGCCAAACCAAGTATTTTTTCGGGAACTTTGACATTTTTTTCTGCTCAAACCACTACACCACCGACGCCGGCAAACGTTACTATTTTGTTCATTGTGAGTATCAAAAATCTTGATTTCTGGAGATTTGTGCACATCTTTGTATTAGTTCATCTAGTATTTAAAAAGTAGAGATGATTAGCTACGCTTCCATTCAAAAACGGAAAAAAAATCGAAAAATTAACTTCCTCATTTTACAATACATAATGTTTTCTAATTTTGAACATTATTTGAAAAAATTTTTTCCAAAATTTTATGAAGCTTGGATGAACATTGTGCTCTCTGCAATTTTTTAAAGTATGGGTCCAACATGGCCGTGGTTTTTTACTCCCATATAAACTGCATCGGGAAAAAACGTCAACTAAGTTTTCAAATGTGAGCACATACACCACAATAGGCTTATTTTAAAGATTTTTTTACCAGCTATCCGAAAATGTGTGTTTTGTCTTGCGCAAACTTGCGCAAATACGATTCTGGCCCGACTTCTGACCGAGCAACTACTGAACCGATTTGAATGGAACAACCGCAAAATGAAAGGTACTGTAGCCCTATACTTCGCTTTAGAATTATTGGAATCGGTTCACCGGTTCCGTAAATTCACCCTGGAAAGCGGCCAATTTTGGCCTAAGATCAAAACCCATCATGCGGCACCTCAAATTACATGAGAATTCAAAAATAAGTCCAATTGTAATGATATCAAAAGCCCAGAACTACATTAGCCTCATCCGGGTTGATGTTCTGGCTACTCCGGGAAAGTAGCCAGATTCAGATTTGGATAAAAACCCATCATGTGAAAAATCAAATCACATGAAAACTCAAAAATAAGTGCAATGGTGGTAGTTTACAAGTTTCAAGTTTACAGGACCATAATAACCAAATCAGGGTTCTTATTCCTAGTACTTCTAGGAAAGTGTTAAAAGGATAGAGATCTCGCGATAGGTGGATAAATTTAAGAGTTTATTTTCAAATAAATTTACATGTAATATGACAACGAATTCACTGTAGTAATCCATTTATGATTTTGACTGGTTACTGCATGGTCTTCCGGATCATCCAGAATATGCGGAATATCTACATAAAGAGTTGTGCATCACTTTCGTTCTAGAGTAATACGAATGTATGGTAAACACATTTTTACAAAGGAGAAAAATATATTGCTAAGAAAACCTATTGTTGATGCAATTCCCGGGAGAGAGTAACCATCCTGCATCCTGGGTCTTTGGAAAGATGCACTGCCACTTCGCATTTTCAAAGTGATAAGTTATTGTTGTCATTTCATACGTTAAATTTATTTCACCATGTTTGCTGCGCCGTGGAAAGCATTCGGATGGAGTTTTGTTATTGTTTTTCTTCCAGAAGTTGATTATTAAAACCCAAAAAATACAATCTTGATTAGCTGAGTGAAATGGTATACATCACTCGGTTCTCCGGGTCTCGGCCCAAAAGTCGATTTTCCAAGCGATCTGTATACCCTTCTTTTGTAAAATAAAATAAAAATGGTAAAAAGAATGAACACACATATTGGAATAAATCATAACAATCATTATAATGACTTAACGTTAAATCGTCTGAATTTCCTTAATTGAAATTTACATGAAAATTGTAGTCGACACCAAAATAATGAAAATTTGACATTTCTATGATTGATTTAACTATCTTTTTGGTTTCGAATTGCAGAAATTATCAAATTTTACGAATGTTCCGGAACTTCCGGAAGACCATGACACAGCCTCTCAGAGCCGTTCATTGTTCACCACATCGCTTTGCTTCTTACATTTTATGTACCAATGGTTTTGATAAGAAACGTATTGCTTTAGGACGAGACTAATGAATTTACCATGTTATTGGATGTTCCGGATACTCCAGGAGGCCAGAAAGTGGCCATATCTCGCAAATGTGGCTCAATACGACAATTTAGATAACATATTTGAAATCAGCGGCACTAAATTACTTGGAAACACATAACTTAGCCGTGTAAATTCCATTTTTAGACTTTTTTCCGCCTTATGTATGGAATGCAATTACTGTGCTACGTGTAATGAGCAGTTGTACAGTAATTAAACTATCCATTTGAAGAATGATTAACAAAAAATTCAATTGAATTTATCATTATTTTTTGGAATTGATTGAAAAAATAAATTCTCTACAAAATTGTAGGAAACCAAACTATCTACCCACCAGATTAATTACCCATTTCAGACACACCACTGTTTCAGATCTCAAAAGCTCTTTGGACGCATTTTCAACTATTAAATTGACGTGGCTACTCGACTAGGAAAAAAGCGGATTTACTCTGACGCATCGTACCGCAACTATCAACTCGGAAGGACGTGATTCTATTTTTTGCACACTGGGCACATAGGAAATGACCTTCCGGGATTACCAAAGACATCAATCATGCTGCAAGCTTCCAAGAGTGTGATATACTATTAGTGCAGTCAATGATTGATGTGTGAATGAATTTTAAGATCGTGTATCAGAGATGAGTAGTTTGATGAATTAGTTATGATGACATTGTTGTTTACCGATCACCAATAAGGTTTAATTTTAACGATCATCAGGCTAATGGATGTAGGCCTTAGTTGATCACATGTCTTAAACGAATATAGTCTGATGTAATCGATGAATTGAAGTAAGCCAATTGCTAATTTTCTATAATATAACGATTTCAATCAAGCATAGTTTTTCAAGTAAAGTTCAAGGTTTAGTCACAATAGTTCAGGAGGAGGAACGTGTTCCATTTTGTGCTACCTACAGGTGTCTGCCTCGATTGGAACCTGCGACTATCGATAGCTACAAAAGCCGCTTTTCTGGCTTAACAACCATAAATACAAACATGCTGCTCTACCATAGCCACCGCCACCGCTACCGTCAGCCGCACGCTTATTTAACTGCAAATTATACACTCATATGGTAAAATCATCACGGCACTTTTTCAACGCCCGCAATTAAATAAGCTAAATTCGTTTCACTCGTCCGTTGAATTAAATCACGGTAGGTTGATGGCGTTCGGTGCGAGGGAGGAAAATCTCTCGCGCGACGACCGTTAAAAAACCATATAAAATCCCATGTTTAGCGCCCTTGAATCAATCATCATACACATACACAGTACATACGTTTATTTGTGGCAGCCAGACTCTCGAGCGATGAAGTCCGCTGTGTTCTAGGAAGTAGCAGCCAGACTGTAGTAATCGTCTAGTCATCTGCGGTAACGGACCGATTGAAGAATCTCATGTCGATTTAATTGGCTGTGTGTAAAACAAATTGATCTTCCAATGGATCTACACCAACTTAACAGCTTCTGAAGAACGATCTGCTTTTCGCTATGTTAGAAATAATTGAAACGAATTTTGCAAGCATACATTTTGCTGTCCACCAAAAAATTGACCCATTGCCATCGACCGACGCAAAACGGCCGGTAAACAGTTGAAAATTGCCTTGTTATTATCTACTAAGCGCGCTGAGATTACCACACGTTGCAACCGCGCCTATTAGCGCCTATTCTCATAATTAGAAGCTGTTCCGTAGTTCAGAATGGATACGGTAGTTGTCTGTGGTTGTCCTTTAGAGTCACTCACAGTGCATTACCCCCTGTCGGACCGTTGTTGACTGGAGAGGGTTTACTGATTGCAATCGACACATTCAATTGACTACACCACTCGGCAAATATACGGTACCTAATTGTGTAGTTCTGTTAGATCGCTTTATGTTTCATTATATTGACATTATTTACACACTGTGGTGATTGGCATATTGGAGGTGGTAATTTATTACCCTACTGGACAACAACAGACACAGCAAATCGGAAGTGTTGTTGTTCTCTCGAACCGCACGAACTTCTGAGTGACCGCGACGAGAACGTATAATTCGCACAGACAGGGGAAGTCCTTTTGAGTCACATGCACATTAGGTCACGTTTGTTGGTAACTCCCATCAGAGGCGCATTTCCTTCTGAAGTGAATTCAAGATCATTCCCCTTATATGATTCAATTTGCCTATCGATCTTGTCATTATTTTTTTATTCTTTCAGTATAACAAATATAGTGAACAACAATAAAGTGCCGCCTTGATAGCAAGCTTGTGATTCTGTTTGTGATTTCGATCTCGAATGCTTCTTTCTCATCGTGTATAACGAGGCATTTCACGATACATCTAGGATGAAAATGCAAAAGTTTACACCAAGCCATCTAGGCCAGGATAATTCATAAGATTTGCCTTATAAGAGTTTGAACTTGAAATCATTTGGTTTAGTATTTATAGTAGATTTGTTTGTGTCTGTGTGTGTTTGTATAAGGACTGAACATTAAAGAAAGTGGACACCTGTTTTTTAAAATAAATATTTAGGTCAATATCAACTTGACGTATTTCTTTCAATTTTGCATTTAAAAAACCTGAACACCCCTCATTTTGAAGGTGTGTGTGTAGAATGTTGCTCCTATTTTGATTTTGGAATTCACTCTTCAGTTGTCAAAATGCCGTCCAAGCAAGAAGAGCAGCGTATCAAAATTTTGCTCGCGCATCGCGAAAATCCGAGCTACTCGCACGCAAAGTTGGCAAAATCGCTAAAAGTTGCCAAATCAACCGTTACAAATGTAATTAAAGTGTTTGGGGAACGTTTGTCGACAGCCAGGAAGTCTGGATCGGGGGGAAATCGAAAACCGGAAGCCGCTGAGACGACAAAGAGAGTTGCCGGTAGTTTCAAGCGAAACCCTAACCTATCTCTCCGAGATGCCGCAAATAAGCTGGGTGTATCGTCTACAACCGTGCATCGAGCCAAAAAACGAGCCGGACTATCGACTTACAAGAAGGTAGTGACTCCAAATCGCGATGATAAACAAAATACGACGGCCAGCGCGATCCCGGAGGCTGTACACGACGATGCTGACGAAGTTTGACTGCGTGGTAATGGACGACGAAACCTACGTCAAAGCCGACTACAAGCAGCTTCCGGGACAGGAGTTTTATACGGCAAAAGGAAGGGGAAAGGTAGCAGATATTTTCAAGCACACGAAACTGTCAAAGTTCGCAAAGAAATATCTGGTTTGGCAAGCCATCTGTACCTGTGGCTTGAAAAGCAGCATTTTCATAGCTTCCGGGACTGTCAACCAAGAAATTTACGTGAAAGAGTGTTTGAATAAACGTCTGCTGCCTTTCCTGAAGAAACACGGTTGTTCCGTACTGTTTTGGCCGGATTTGGCATCTTGCCATTACGGTAAAAAGGCCATGGAGTGGTACGCCGCCAACAACGTGCAGGTGGTTCCCAAGGACAAGAACCCTCCCAACACGCCAGAGCTCCGCCCAATTGAGAAATACTGGGCTATTGTCAAGCGGAACCTAAAGAAGACCTATTGGCAGGGAGACAATCGGACTGGACTTCAAAGAACTAGACTACAATCAGAAACGTCTTTATTAATCGAATGTTGAAGTAAGACTAATGAAAATTGAAAATGTCATTGTGCAAAATGTTGCTTTGACTAGTTATGACATGCTGCGTTGCATACTCTCAACACTCCTCCTCAACGCTGCTGCTGTAAACCACACTGCTGCCGAAGAACCTCCAAGCGAACCCGTGATAATGGTTTAGTCAGGAGATCCGCTGCCATCCTTTCCGTTGGACAGTATTCGTAATTGATAACGCCTTTCGTCTTCAGGCCCTTGGCGTATTGGAATTTCGTAGAGATGTGTTTTGTGCGATTACTGAACTTTTCATTGTCCAGCATCTTCAAACAACTTTGGTTGTCCTCGAATAACATCACTTCTGTTTTCTCACCTAGGTCCTCCAACAGTCTCTGCAGCCAAACCGCTTCTTGGGATGCCTCGGAAAGTGCTACGAACTCCGCCTCTGCAGTGGACAATGAAACGCAGCTCTGCTTACGGCATGCCCAGGAAATTGTGCCTCCACAGTATTTGAACATGTATCCGCTGTTGGATTTCCGATCGTGACGACATTCTGCCCAATCGGCATCGGCGTAACCAACCAGACCAGAAGAATCGCCACTGCTACTCAGTTGAGGCTTTACATCAGCCGTCCCCTTCAGGTAGCGAATCATTCGCTTCAACTCGTTCCAGTCACGTTGAATTGGGCAACTCACCTTACGACTCAGGATCGAAAATGACGCTGCGATATCTGGTCTGCTATTGACTGCGATGTACAACAACTGCCCAACTATCTTCTGGTACTCTTGATTATTTGGAAGCGCGTCATCGTCCTCTTCTGTCTTACCGTATCCGGGATCAATTGGCAGGGTTGATACTTTTACATCCTGTAGACCAGCAGAACGAACAACGTCTTCAATGTACTTGCGCTGGCTGATGAGAAAATCTCGCTTGTGATCTCGCTCGACTTCAATTCCAAGGTAAAACTTGACGTCACCGAGGCTGCTGATCTGGAAATTCTTTGCAAGTGTTCGCTCCAATGATCCTATGATGCCCTTATCCTCACTGGCTACGATGAGATCGTCCACGTACACGAGAACGTAGCACCATTTGTTACCAGTTTTCTTCCTGTACAAGCATGGATCTGCCTTACACCGCTCAAAACCATATGCTTCCAACACCTCATGCAATCGTTGGTTCCACGAACGAGCTGCCTGTTTGAGCCCGTACAAACTTTTCTTCAATCGGCATACCTTGCCTTCCATGCCACTTACGACAAACCCGGGAGGCTGCTTCATAAAGATCTTCTCCTCAAGGTTGCCGTTGAGAAACGCCGTCTTGACGTCGAACTGCTTAACATGCATCTTCTTCTTTGCTGCAACGGACATCATGGTGCGAAACGTGGTATGACGAACGACCGGCGCAAAAACTTCATCGTAGTCCGTACCAAAACGTTGGTTGAAGCCCTGAGCTACCAGCCTGGTTTTGTGTCAAACTACACAAACGCTTTCGTCTCGCTCTTGTTTAAACACCCACTTGCATCCGATGGTGCGGCTACCAACCGGCAGATCGACTAAATCCCAAGTGTCGTTTGCTTCAATGGATGCTAGCTCTTCCATCATTGCTTGGCGCCACT
>JAHHFK020005910.1:0-29194 GCA_024533555.2 Aedes koreicus
GGATGACGAAAGTTACTTTCCGCTCTCGAAGACCGACATTCCAGGAAATTACAGCTAATGACAAGTCGGCCACACCCCCCGAAGTAAAATATTAGTTAAAGCATAAATTTGGAAAGAAAAGTTATGCTGTACATCACCATATCGGACAGAGGGATTTCAAAGCCGTGGTTCAAGCCGAGCGGTCTGGCCATCAATCAACAAGTGTGCCAGGAGGAGTGTCTTGAGAAAATTCTTCTGCCGTTCTCAAAGAAGCATCATGCAGATGGGAAGTACGTCTTCTGGCCGGACAAGGCGTCTTCCCATTACGCCAAGAAGACGCTGAAGTATCTTAAGCAGAAAAAGATACCGTACATGCCGAAAGAAAGGAACCCGACCAACTTGCCCAAGTGCCGTCCCATTGAGGATTTTTTCGGCTCCCCTCAGTGCCCTAGTGTACAAAAATAATTGGTGGGCCAAGGATACGAAGCAGTTGACCACGAGGATTCGGAATTGTATCCGGAAGATGGACTTTAGTGCCGTCCAGCGCTCTTGTGTGAGCATTGCGACCTGTTTGCGTCGTACGGCTGACCAGGGCCCCTTCTGTGGTACAAAGCCAACTGGATCGCTTTCGTAACCAAGGACATGACATGCCTTCAATGCATTGGATACACAACGTAGACAACCAGTGAAAGGGAAAGTTTGCTGGGACGTTTGCTGGCTTGCCAATATAGGGGTGGCGGATAAATGTTCCGTCGACGAGCATAACTGCGAAGATTTCTACCAGAAAACCGTATCCGGTGATCCCTCCGGACGATATGTCGTGCGAATGCCAAAAACACCCCGCATGTGATCAGATGATTGGCGAATCTAAGGCCAACGCAATGCGGTGTCTTATTTGGCTGGATAAAAGACTACAGAAGGATAGCAACCTGAACTCACAGTATCACGCGTTCATTGAAGAGTATATCAGTCTCGGCCATATGATGCCCGCTGCCCTTGACGAAGATGATGGATCAATCAGCCGCTATCTTCCGCACCATCCCGTGTTGAAGCAATCGAGCACGACGACCAAGGTTCGAGTTGTGTTCGACGGCTCCGCAAAACTAGCACCGAACACTCTCTCAACGATGCGTTGCTAGTCGGACCAGTTGTTCAGGATGATATTCTGGACATTCATCTACGTTTTCGGATGTTTATGATAGCAGTAGTGGCAGATGCGGAGAAGATGTATCGGCAGGTGTTGATGCATCGTGAAGATCGATCGTTGCAGAAGATTCTATGGCCCCCCAACAGTAGCGGACCAGTTCAGATTTATGGGTCATGCACCGTTACCTATGGACTCGCCCCGTCTTCGTTTCTCGCTACAAGAACGTTGCTGCAGTTAGCCGAGGATCATGGCAACGATTACCCGAAAGCAAGCAAAGCCCTAAGAAAGAATGTGTACGTGGACGCCTTTATTAGCGGTGACAACACAATTGAAGGGGCAATCCAATTGCGCATGGAGTTGACGGAGCTTCTACAAAAGGGCGGTTTTCATTTGCGGAAGTGGTGTTCGAACTCCCTGCCGGTCTTGGCCGGTCTCCCTCCGGAACTTCTTGGAACTCAATCGTCAGTTAAATTCGGACCTGATGAAACCATCAGGTATCAGTTGGGAACCTGAGGCGGGCGTATTCAAATTCGATGCGTCTATCAGCGTCAGCAATCAAACGCCTACGAAGCGCAGTATTCTTTTGGCTATTGCTCAACTTTTCGACCCGCTCGGTATCATTTCTCCAGTCGTTGTCCGAGCAAAAATTTTCATGCAGCATCTGTGGCTGCTGGCACTGGAGTGGGATAGCTTTTCATCTGCAATCCTATATACAGCTTCAATTTCATCAAGCTCCACATCCAAGCTTTTGACAAAATTTGCCACTTCGCCTAAGACTGGTTTATCTGCTCCATTGCCGAAGGTAAATCGCTCAGTATTTATCAACTCGCACATTGCTGCTGTAACAAAAGCGACCGGGTTGATGAAACAAGAACAATCCAAATTTTATTTCAAGGCCGTGGGGGAAGAAGGCTATCGCGAAAAAAAAAAACCCACCCACCCGCAAAGAAAAACAGAAACACAACACCTTTTTAAATATTTATTTTTTTTTTTTTTTTTTTTGATAAACCACTGGGTGCGTTATTTTATTTTTTATTATTATTATATATTAATTTTTTTTTTTATAAATATATTATTTTTTGTTAAAGAATGTGCACACCAAAAAGTAGTCGTCGGAAATGCCCTAATGCAGTCTTCTCCGTGTACGCTTTGCTAATCCGATCACTACTACATGAATATTAATGTATGTGTGCTATGATGAAGATGTCGTTTGGCTACAGTAACCTTTATTCAGTAAAATGGCGTCGAATCAAGAACGCGTGCGCGAAGCAATTTTGCACAAAAGAGTGGAAAATCCAGATATGTCGACGGATTAAACAATAAAGGGCGATACGGTCAAAATTTGGTCAATATCAACTTGACGTATTTCTTTCAATTTTGCATTTAAAAAACCTGAACACCCCTCATTTTGAAGGTGTGTGTGTGTAGAATGTTGCTCCTATTTTGATTTTGGAATTCACTCTTCAGTTGTCAAAATGCCGTCCAAGCAAGAAGAGCAGCGTATCAAAATTTTGCTCGCGCATCGCGAAAATCCGAGCTACTCGCACGCAAAGCTGGCAAAATCGCTAAAAGTTGCCAAATCAACCGTTACAAATGTAATTAAAGTGTTTGGGGAACGTTTGTCGACAGCCAGGAAGTCTGGATCGGAGGAAAATCGAAAACCGGAAGCCGCTGAGACGACAAAGAGAGTTGCCGGTAGTTTCAAGCGAAACCCTAACCTATCTCTCCGAGATGCCGCAAATAAGCTGGGTGTATCGTCTACAACCGTGCATCGAGCCAAAAAACGAGCCGGACTATCGACTTACAAGAAGGTAGTGACTCCAAATCGCGATGATAAACAAAATACGACGGCCAAAGCGCGATCCCGGAGGCTGTACACGACGATGCTGACGAAGTTTGACTGCGTGGTAATGGACGACGAAACCTACGTCAAAGCCGACTACAAGCAGCTTCCGGGACAGGAGTTTTATACGGCAAAAGGAAGGGGGAAAGGTAGCAGATATTTTCAAGCACTCGAAACTGTCAAAGTTCGCAAAGAAATATCTGGTTTGGCAAGCCATCTGTACCTGTGGCTTGAAAAGCAGCATTTTCATAGCTTCCGGGACTGTCAACCAAGAAATTTACGTGAAAGAGTGTTTGAATAAACGTCTGCTGCCTTTCCTGAAGAAACACGGTTGTTCCGTACTGTTTTGGCCGGATTTGGCATCTTGCCATTACGGTAAAAAGGCCATGGAGTGGTACGCCGCCAACAACGTGCAGGTGGTTCCCAAGGACAAGAACCCTCCCAACACGCCAGAGCTCCGCCCAATTGAGAAATACTGGGCTATTGTCAAGCGGAACCTAAAGAAGACCAAAAAAACTGCTAAGGACGAGCAGCAGTTCTAGGCAAACTGGCTTTCTGCGGCGAAGAAGGTGGGCAAGGTGGGTGGACAAAATCTGGTGGGGGGGGGGGAGGGAGGGGGGCCGGGAGGTTGGTTTGGGAAAGGAGGAGGCTAACTATATTATTTTTTTTTTGTATTTTTTTTTATTAGTTTAAAAAAAAATAATTTTTTTTTTTTTTTTTTAAATACAACTCCTATGTACTTTTTGCGCTTTTCCCTGTTTTAATTTTGTCGTTCTCTATTATGGTGGGAAGCTATAAGGTGCAGAAAGAAATAAAAGTAAGGGAGGGGGGTGGAATTGGGGGGGGGAGGGGAGGAAGTTAAAGAATTTAAGAAGAAACCGAATATCTCCGTTCGTGATGTGGCGAAAAAAGTGAAAATGTCTCCATCGTTCGTCCAGAAAGTGAAGAAAAGTGCAGGCTTGAAATCATTCAAAGTAGGTGTTGCTCCAAATCGTAACGACAGCCAGAACAAGAGTGCAAAATCTCGATCGAGAAAATTATATGACACTATGCTGAAGGAATACGACTGCATAATATTGGACGACGAAACATATTGCAAAGCTGACTTTAAGCAGATACCGGGACTACAGTTTTATACCTCGTTGCAAAGAGGAAATGTTGCTGATCGTTTTAAGCAAAAAAAAATTGTCGAAGTTCCCAAAAAAATACCTCGTATGGCAGGCAATATGTGGATGCGGTCTCAGAGGCGACATCTTCATCACGACTGGCACTCTAAATGGACAAATTTACGTAAAAGAGTGTCTGAATAAACGACTGTTGCCGTTCATTCGGGAACACAACGGTTCGGTGCTGTTCTGGTCTGACCTGGCATCTTGCCACTATGGAAAACTGGCTAAGGATTGGTACATTGCTAATGGTGTAAATATTGTCCCAAATTATTGCAATCCGCCAAATTCGCCAGAACTCCGTCCGATCGAAAAGTATTGGGCTCTGGTCAAGAGGAATCTTCGAAAAACGAATAGCGTAGCAATTGATGAGAAAAGCTTCAGGCGTAACTGGCAGAAAGCTGCAAAATTGGTGACGGATGACACTGTGCAAAAACTGATGGAAGGTGTCAAACGTAAGGTGCGGGCATTTGGATATAACAGGTCAAATTGACTTAACTGTATATGTTTTATTTTTGTATTTTTATGAAGTCTTAAATAAATGATTTACTTTTGATTTTCTCATATTTTCCATTTAATACCACTAATTTCCCGTTGACTACTTTTTGGTGTGCACATTCTTTACAAAATATACTAAATATTAAATAACACATAACGGGGGAAAATGAGGGACATAGGGACCAAGTTAAACGTTTGGTAAGGAGTGGGACTGCTCCTCCTTTGTTAATTTGGGGGGGGGGGGGGCCCCTTTTGGGTTTTGTGGAAGGGGGCCGTTGGGGGGGGGGGGGTGGTTTGGGGGGGGTTTTTTTTTGGGGGGGGGGGGGGTGGCGGGGGCCGCGTGTTGGCGGCGGGGGTGGAAAAAAATGATAATTTGGTGTTTGTTGGGGGGGTGTGGGTGGTTAACACGGGGCGAAGGCGGGAGAGAAAAAAAGTAAAAGGTAAAAAAATAGATGTGGGGTGGGGGGGGGGGGGGGAGGGGGACGGGGGTCAGTTTTGTGTGTGTTGGGTGGGGGGGGTTGGTTTGTGTGTTGTTGTGGTGAAGTGATAAATTTTTTTTTTTTTTTTATTTTACAATTTTTTTTGGTCATCTTTTTTGATTTTTTCCGGTTGAAAATGAAATGGAGTAATGTGAAGTATGTGTGGGTGTTGTGTTTTTGTTTGGTTTGTTTTTAAATACAGTATCCAGCTTTCATTGGATTATAAAAATAACTCGAAACAACCACACTTTTTGAAGCTACATCCAAAATTATTCTACACCACCGTTGAAGCACCCATATCCATTTCGGGTAGCCTTTGATACATCGCTTCGGTTAACCGGTCACTTAACCCAATAAATTAGCAGTTGCCACATACAAATTGTTCAACCCCTCTCTCCGAAAAAAAAAAAAACAACACCTCGTCAACAGATCCTAACGTCCCCTTCTGTCAACCAGCTTTCCAGAAGTGCATGCCAAAAACCGACACAATCCCTAATCTCGTTGATAAATGTGACTGCAAAGGGGGCAACCGAATGCAAGCTCACACACCTACGACGACGCAAATGGATGAATGCATGTACTTACTCCCTCCGACTCCCCGGTCTCGAAAGCCATGTTATTTCAGTACATCTCTGTTGTTTCGAACCCGGAAGGACAAGGCCGCGCTCTGGCTCTGACTCTCAGAGGACAGGTGGGTAAAGCTGTCAGAGTACATATTTTAATTTGCCTTATCCCGGTATTCGTCGTCGTATTTTGGAGCTGAACTGACTGTCGCATGTGTCTGTTTCACGTCGTTGTTGTCGTCGTCGTCGTCGATGGCAGACGGCAAACAAGAAGCAACTGCGCTCCTCGGCAGGAAACAGGATCTGCATACTTTGAGCCGGTGCCAAAAATCCAACCAGGAGCACGAAAGCTCACCAGAGCTGCAGTGGAAGCAATTCGGAAGGGACATTTGAGGGAGGGGATAATTTCTATTGCCGAATCGGACCCGACGATGCACAGGTGACTGTAAATTGCGTCCATGTTCTGAAGGGTGCTGTCTGAGCCGTTGTAATCTTGCACTTCAATTTGAGTCCAAGCGAAGCAGGAGGAGGACCTGATAAAAAACCGAAAACCATGAGGAGGTAGTATGGGGCAATCGCGCAGAAGAGGATTAGTTTCCAGACCGGATGTCGTCCCGGGTGCTTATTTTTTGGGGTAGATTTGCTGGCGATCAACGTGGTCCACTTGGCGTTGAATGGGGTATGGGACAAAGGACATTTTAGCAAGATGAAGTTTTGATAAAGTATGACAAGGAGATGTCGTCCTCAAGCGTGGAAGGATGACGGGATTGTTTGGGAAGTTTGATCTGAAGATAATAGTACTTGGTAGTAAAATGTGTAAACTTGCTTCAATTGACGTTCACATCGTTTAGGCGAAGGCACCAGCAAATTTGACCTGAATATTACCATTTTTTTTTTTATATGATTATTAAGTCCACATTGCAATCCACCACGTGCCGCATCGTCGCATTATTTCGTGCACGCAGAATGGCACAAAAATGCCACTCAACTGCCACCATCAGGACTAGATAAATCCATCACATGGCAGCGATGGGAGATCCTTCATTCTCTCACCTATGCTCCCGGAGCATGGGAAGTGAAAATTCTTCCCCAACCGGCAGCAGACTGAATATGCTTAACCCTTTTTCCTGCTGCAGCCCATAAATTCAACCGCACGCGATGTGCAGCAACAGCATCCTTGTAGTTGCGGTGGCGCTGGTGGAGTGTTGGGAGTAAGCTAGACCAAAGCATCCCGAGTAGATGAGCCCTTATTTAAATTCATCGCACATTCGTCGGATAGTGAGCTGCTGTAGCTAGCAGCCATTTGCTAGCATAATGATCATAATAATAATCACCCGCTTCCACCTTCCACGCCGACTCACTAATCCGGCAAGCAGCAGCCATAGAACCAGGAAGCATTTTCCCGATACATACATTTGCTGCCGCTGCATATCCTGGGGAAAAGGAGCTCGCTTAGCTAGCAATTCGCACGGCTGTTCAACCCCTCACCCACAACTATTTACCGAGAATAAATTATTCAAGCTCACCTTTTCTTACGTGTTGGAGGAGTTGCGAAGCGAACAGGGGGCTGTTTCAAAGATTAAAACCCATAAATCACCCTCCTCTCGAGCATGATTGTTGGCCGTGTTTAATTTGTGTTTTGGATGAGGGCGACCTTAAAAGTATTATGCTCTGGATGAAAAAAAAACAGGGTTTTCACACTTCTGGAGATCTTGAAACATGGATTGATGATACAGGTTTGTACAGGGAATAGTATATACTCTTTAAGGGTCCGGCTGTTACAAAGGGTTTATTCGCGGAAAATGGCTCACACACACAAGTGTTTAGCAAAATTCGGCTACTCATGGGATTCTTTTGAGTCTTATATAAAATGAAGATCAACTAATGCTATATCCATTTCGAGTCCGGAATAATAAAATCATCTGTATCTTGGTAACGGATTGACGTACGAATAAGTTTAATACATCAAACAAAGGTAATTCACTGTACTTTAAAGATATCAATACAAATCATTTCTCTTCTTTTCTAATGAAAATTTGCACTTTCTTCTTTATTCCTCCCATCAAACGCTGCACAACTCCGGAGTCAACTTCCTTGGCACATTTGTTCCACATTTTGGTCATCTGAGTCGCGTCCCAGGTCGTTTTTCCACTTTTCTTTGGCTTCCGCTTCATTATGGCCAAAAACCCCGGATGGGCCGGAACTGGGGGGAGTGGGGGGGATTTTTGTTTTCTATCGATGAAATCTACTTTATTATCGGGGTGCCACGGGAGGTCGTCCCGCCGGGGGGGGAACCGCCAAATCGGGGCAAAAATGTGGTACGGGGGGGGGTTTTTTGGGCCGGTTTTGAAAAATAAAATTTTGAAAAAATGAGTGTTGGGGGGGGGGGGGGGGGGGGATGGAGTTTGTGTTTTTAAATATATTTTTTTTTTTTTTTGTTTTTTGTGTTGGGGGGGGGGTGTTTTTTGTGGGGGTGGGGGGGTTGGGGGGGGGGGGCACACAGTTAAAACTGGCAAATTAAAATTAAGCTATTTCTAATGCACATAATGGAACGCGACTAAAAGCGTATAATTATGCGCTCGTTGAAATTTACATGCGCCATTTTTATTTGATTTTTTGGTTCAGCAGTAAGTTTACTGGTGACACTGAGTTTTTCATCATGGTGTAATTTTAAGCTTATATCAGTGGGATCGTCGAAAAAAAAATGCGAAAAGACGCAAAGGAACCAAATTTCTTCTCGCATTCCATGAACGGGCATTGAAATAATTTTTCATGACGGTGAATCCGAATGTGTACAACATAACTCTTGGTATTTTTTTTTTGCACTGTTCCACAAATAAGACACTTAATTAAACTCATTTTATACCGATTTTAAATGATTTTTTTCGCCGATCGTAATCGCACAACTGAAACAAAATATGGCTGACGTCTAACTAAAAAAGCGTCGCTGCGGTGTTGCTAGATCATTCTAATTTTACACGAGGTCGTGTAAAATTTTGGTTGATTAAGCTGAAAATTAAATGCAAAACGTGAAGCTTTCATAAAAACAGTGTAAATTTCTAACGAAGCAATTAAGCTAACAATATCTTTAGGTTTTCTTCAATTTACACGATACTATGCAAAAATCTACGCTTGAAATACGGTTACATGATACATTATTAAGCGAAAGTTTGAAATACGCTCAAGATAATATTCATATTTTTTTGCTGTGTAGGACGAAAGTTTGTTTTTATGGGAGGCTACATATGCGAAAGAGATGGAAATCAAATGAACACCTGAATACAATACAATGCTCGCGTCCGGTTCTTTTTTTTTGGTTCGGGGGGTTCTTGGGGGAGGGGGGGTTTACCCCGCCCTAAAATAGGGGAGGGGGGGGAAAAAAGTGGGGTGGGCGGGGGTTTTTAGTGGTTCTAGGGGTTGGGTAAAGGGGGGTTTTTTATAAAAAGGCGGGAGGGGGCTGTTATTTTTTTTTTTTTTTTTTTTTTTTTTTTGTTTTTGGTGTGGTTTTTGGGTTACAATAATAAAAAAAAATATAAAAAATTAAATATATATGAAAAAAAAAAAAAAAATATTATTTATTTATTTTTTTGATTCTTGATTTTTTTGTGTTGTACGGGCTGGATTAGTATTCCTCGTTCGGCGATCGTGGACGCTGAACGATTTCATTTGGGCGATTTTGTGAACGTCGTCTGCAAGAACGTCAGACTCGTGCGCCTTGCAACGGCCCGCCTAATCAGGTAGCTAAACGGAGGAGGGTGAAGTTCGCTCGAGAAACTAGCGAAGTTATTCCGACGGTCGCCAATAATCCGTCGTGTTTCCACCCTACGTTACAATCCTTGTGGAACAGATACCGAGAGCGCGGTTTCAGTGATCCGTTGTCAAGTGTCGGACACTGAACCGGACCTTACCCAAGATATATATGTAAACAACGTCGACTTGAGATCCAGTTTCCATATTCCGGAGACACGAGGAAACAAAAGGTGCAAGGTTGGTTGAAATCGATCTTCTGGGGTGAAATCCATGTTGTTCAGGAGAGATGTAGTGTCTGCAGCTAGCAAACAACAAGTCGTTGACGATGATCTCGAAGACTTTTGAGCAGGCACAGAGCGATGTGATTCCTCGATAATTTTCGGCATTTTGTTTATCTCCTTTCTTGAAAATCGGGAACATGAACGAAGATTTCCAACGTGTTGGATATTTTCCCTGGCGTAAGGAGATATTGAAAATCTTCAAAAGAGAAATCGTAAACACTGCAGTGCAATTCTTTAGTACACATGAAGGAATTCCGTCTGGTCCAGCCACGTTTGAGAGTTTCAGCTTCCGGATTGCTGATTCAACGAGGTCCACTGTAATCGCAGGAATATTGAAGTCGAACGCGTCTCTGGGAGTATCTCTGAGTGCTTCGCTGACTTGCTCCAATGCTGGCATGATGTTATTGAATACACTTTTGAAGTGCTCAGAAATGAGATCACATTTGTCCACTGGTGTGCTGGCGAATCTGTCGCCGAGATGAATTTCAACCGGTAGCCCATTAGCATTCCTTTTTGTGTTCACAAATGACCAGAACAACTTTGGGTTGCGCCGAAGGTTAGATTGGATTCGTTTTGAATAATTCTTGTAAAGAAGACGATTGTACATTCGGTAATGGGTACTAGCTGTCGAGAAAATTTGCTTGGTGAATTGATTTCGGGTTTTGCAGTACTTGCGAAGAGCCTTCGATCTCACACGTTTAAGGTACCGTAAATGAGCATTAGACCAAGGAGGTTTACGAGCAGGTCTCCTCAGCGGAACAAAATCTGATATAGCCCGAGACACAACCTCGTCAAAAAAAACCTACCGCTTCATCGATAGTGGAACACGAGTCAAGGAACTGCCAATTGACTTGGGACATAGTTTGGCTCATAGCAGCGAAATCAGTTCTACGGAAATTCAGGCCATGTGGATCAACGATGTTATCGAAGGTTATAGGTACTGATAGATTGATAGTAATCTCCAGCGCAGGATGATCGGCGTCGAGGTTAATTAACGGTTCGGAGGCTTCAACAACAGCACATTCCATTACGGCAGCTTCATTTGCCAACACAAGATCAAGCAGTCTCGAGTTACGATTTAACGTTGAATTTATTTGCGCTAAATTATGAAGGCTAAATCCATCCATCAAAGCACAGCAGACGGGTGGCATATGCGAACGAAGAACGTCAATTGTGGGATGACCAATCATGGGAACATTCCAAACCAACCCAGACTGGTTGTAATCGCCAAATAGTAAGGCGTAGTCGTTGTGATCTAAACGGGATAACACAGCGCCAATCGAACTGATATGGTTCTCAATGCAGCTTAAATCAGATTTTCTATCGGGAGGTAAGTACATTGCGCCGATACTTAACTTCCTTTGTGGAGTTGTTATCTGGACCCATAACTGTTCGAGCGAAGGGTTGTTAGGAGTGAGATCCAGGCAACTGTGAAGTCTTTTGGAAACTGCTATCAAGACGCCACCATCACGAGATTTTTTGCTATTTATGCGATTACGATCATTCCGAAAAACTGTGAACTGATCTCCAAATAGTTGAGCGGAATGAATTTGATCATTGAGCCAGGTTTCGGTTAGAACTATCACGTCGAAGTTGGACTCGACGGCAGCTAAGAAAAAGTCGTCTATTTTCGTTCGGAGACCACGAACATTCTGGTAATAAGCCAGTAGTCCGTGAAGCAAAGCAGGCGTGCAATCAGAGTGACTGGAATCGAAGGGCGCATCAGGTCTGACTGGGCAAATAATGGAGTCGTACTTGCCTGAAGAAGCGTTTTGGAAGACCCTCTCCCCACTCCCACACGTAGGCCCGGGACGGCTGCAGATCGCTGGCGGGAATGGCTCGACTACGGTGAGGGGATCGAGGGCTTCCACAATACTATTCTCGGTGCGTCCCAGCATTCGACTAACACAAGTTGTTTCTTGAGGTGCTGTTTTCAAACTTCCTTGAAATAAGCTGGAATCGGAGAGCAGATCAGATCTTGTCGGGCTAGTAGGAAAGTCGTACTTGCCCGCAGTAGCGTTTTGGAAGGCCCTCTCCCCACACCCACACGTAGGGCCGGGACGGCTGGAATGGCACGACTGCGGTGGGGGGATCGAGAGCTTCCATTATACTAAATTCGGTGCGTGTAGCATCAAATCGTTTTCCTTTGCAATTAATTAACGCTGCATTACAACTGCCGGTGGAGTACCCGTTGTAGGCGTCAGAAATATAGCGGAGGGCTTCCGAAATTTTTGAGTTGAATATTCCTCAAACTCACGGAACATTATGCCTTCCGGCCAAGTCGAAGGGTCAAGCGCGATTGTCTTCAGGCAAGGGTCCAAACCAATTTTGAAGGAGATGAAGCTCATGTTGCTTGTATCCCTTCCTTTGGCCACCAGTTTGATAACCTCTGGGTCCTGGGTCAAATCAAGGTTTGCTCTAATCAATGCCAAAATTTCCTCGTTGGTGACATCAGGACGTATTCGAGACAAATAGAGCCAAAATTTATTCACTGGTTGAGCGGTGATTGAAACGGACACTGCATTCTGGTCAACATGCTTGGAACCATATTGACATTCGAACGCCTTTTGTTCTAAATCAGGTCCACGAGGTCGTTTGGCAGCTCGAGTTTGTCCGATTTGGGGCCATTGCCTGATCACTGGTGATTGCATACACGGTGCGGGCTTATGCGACAACAGCTTTATCTCCGTATGTAAGCTACTGATTGCCTCTGTGAGAGACACCAACGGAGATTTTTCATCAGCCGCCTTAGTAATAGAGCGGAGATGTGAATTTTCAAATAGCTCGGCACATTTATCGCACAAGTTTTTGCGATGCGGCGTGAAATAGCCTAAAAGTGTCCGTGACACATTTGAACATGTCATATGGAACATGCCATTGCAGTATCCTCGGCATGTGACAAATTCTATGCCAGTAATCGCTTCATCGCACTTGGCGCAATTTTTGTTTTCACTCATCGTTACACACGTGGTTTATCGTAATCGCCTTTAAGTATGCACACACAATACAACCACAACAGCACAACGGGGACGGAAATTTACTCACAGCAATAACAATGGTGACGATTCTTTGCCAGAAGATAATAGGTGAGCAACAGCAATCGTGAAACGATGAAACTGCAAATGGTACGGCACGTACAATTAATGATCGACACTATCAACAGTTCGACACCAAACAATCAATTATATCACTTCGTCAACAAATAAAATCGAACACGTGTTGAAAACACTAATTAAAATATGATGTTTCAGTTTAATTATCTCGAGAGCCTTACAAATTACGATATTACTTTCTTCAGTAAATTCGTTCTAGTGGCCAAGTACCTCTGGATGATGATCACATACGTTCGGAATTTACTCACTTCGTGGCGCTTGTACGGATATGAGGTTCCAGATTATTAAATTTAATACCACAATATTATTGTTCATAAGATCATTGCTTTCTTCATCAAATTTGTACTAAAAGCCAAGCCATTCCGGGTCGTAGTCCCATATGTTCGGAACTCATTCACTGTGTGGCGCTAGTGTGCATATAACCTTCCAATTTGTGATTGCTATATCTCGGGAGCCTTAGTAGTTAAGACGATGTTTTCTTCAGGAAACTTGCGGCGGTGTCCAAGTTCTTACGGATGGTAGCCCCATGTGATCGAAACTCACTCACTGTTTGGCGGTAGTGTACATTTGAGCTTCCAGTTTGTGAACGCCAATGTGAAAGCATGCGCAAGAGTAGGATTGGTCAGCAATTTGGAAGTGGAATTGTGAATTAGGAATCGAAATATGAAGTAAAGAGAGAGAGAGAGAGAGAGAGAGAGAGAGAGAGAGAGAAAGAGAGGTGGGGGCACAAGTGAGCATGGATATTGTTAGCCATTCGCCATATCAAAACAAGGGCGCTTGAAACAAAAAAAATGTTTGATGATTTAAACCCATCTGACACCTTGGAGTTACAGTTATAACAAACTGCAAGCTCACATGCACACTAACGCCACGTAGTGAATTGATTCCAAACTTATGTGACTACCACCCGGAAGGGCTTGGTCACTAGCACAAGTTTGTTGAAGAAAGCAATGTCCTAACTGATAACACGCTCTAGATCTAGCGGAACGGAAAGCCCATATGCACACTAGCGCCACGTGGTGAGTGAATTCCGAACAAATTTGGAAGAGCTTGGCCACTAACACAAGTTTGCTGAAAAAAGCAGTGTTCTAATTAGTAAGGCTCTCGAGATATAGCATAATAAACCTGCAGGCTCATATGCGCACTAGCGCCGCGTAGTGAGAGAATTCTGAACACAAATGACTACCATCCGAAAGGCCTTGTAGTCACTAGCAGAAGTTTCCCCAAGAAAGCATCGTCCTAAATAGTAAGGCTCTCGAGATACAGCTATCACAAACTGGAAGATTATATACACACTAGCGTCGTGCAGTGAGTGACTTCCGAACCTCCTCTAGGGGCTTGGTTACTAGAACAAGTTTACTGAAGACTGATATGTTCTAACTGGTGAGGCTCTTGAGATATCCTAGGATGAAACCAATTACCCCTTATACCAACGCGTCACAGCACTGATATTTAGTAAGTTGAAAGTAAAGCGCCTTTAGCTGTGAAATTCCTAATTTAACCGGAATCTAATGACAAAGATTTATTGGTCCAATCCCGTACAACAATTCTGCTGAAGACTTTAGATGTTTATCATTTGAAACAACTGAGATAGACCTCATTTCCCCCATTTCGTGAAAATCCCATAAGCTGCGGATATCGATATTTACGGTTTCGATTTTTACGGTCCCAATTAACCGAAAAGATCTGGACCCGACTGTAATTGAAATTGAGCGTAGGGCATTGTGAGGTAGTATTTCGAAGCAAGCACACACTATTTTACCACGCAACCCAATGCAAGATAGTCCAGGTAGGACCGAATTACCCACCTTGACTGGCAAAAAAATGTGCGCCTGATCGTGCTCATATACTACCAGTGGCTTTTTGAAGTAGCTCTAACAACATCACCATAGATCGTTACTCCACGTTGAGCCAAATTGAAGGTTGCATCTCCCACACCACCATGAAAATTTCCCTGCATTTACTCATGATTACAAATCAATAACATCCCATCAATCCCACGGCCTTCATTCCATTTCCAAAACTCATCCCCATCAAAACCGGCAACTCACCGAAAGTCATTTAACAGCTGAAGTACCTCTGAAAGTCTATCAGAAACGTTTTATCAATTACTCTCGGACAATTAATCTCGAACGGCGGTGGCGGCCGCCAAAACAGCACCTCATCCTCACCTTAATGGCATCTATGCTCAACGCCAGGAGGGCCAAACATCCTTCGAACGGTGGCGTGTACTTTTATTATACCACTCTCTCTTTCGTCTGGAGTGTATGTGATTAATGATTCCCGGTGGGCCACGAAGCGCATGTTGAACAAAACTCATAAAACCCAGGATCTAGTCTAGGGAGGAACTCTATAATGATGTTCCTCCCAGTCACCGCCACTACTGAAATCTCGTACATGAAGACAAATGCACACACACACACACATGGTCCTCACCGTGCTGAAACTTGATAATTATTTATAAATCCAGTAAGTAGCTGATCGCAACAGCATTGAGAGGGCATGGGAGCAAACGGGACCGAGTCGTGTTAGATGACCTACATTACATGGTCCGGGTTGACCAGTACGAGCTCGCTGTCCAACCGAGCGGCTGTAATGCTCTTATGTGGCTTGGTGGGGATTGGAAGTTAGGGCAAGAGGGATGAGGGGTAGGGGGAATAAAGTGTCACTCTGTATTTAAGTACCATAGAGCAGTAGCTCAGCTCGGCAGTTGCCACACACAGCCACAACCGTTGCCTATATGGTGCTTTTTGCGTCACCACCACTGACCGGATGTTGGCTACCGTGGTAGCCTTTTGTAATGAAACGAACGGATACTAGACTCATTAATTTCGTGAAATCGCTTGACGTGGCATCCCGGACAGCTGAAACCTCGATGGATTAGTGGGTGCCATGTGCGGAAAGCTTTTAAAGTTTCGTTAAAGGCAAATTGCGAGTCATGTAAAATGCATGAAATTGGTTGCTTGGGCATGAAAATCACAATTCGGCCATCCGTTGGGAAATCCTAACAAATTGCTTCCATTTCGGAGTTCTGATTAATAGCAACCGCTTTACCCTACTGCCCGTGTGTAAGACCGTTTGTGATGAATGCTTGGAGCACTACATGATTTGGTCGATTTATCAAAAGCGGTGGAATAACTTTGTCGCGCTGTTTCCACTCTAAGACGCACCCCGCCCGATGGGATTTCCTCCAGGACAACGCGCTGGCTGGTTGGACGAAATGCCATTTTTCTTTTATCATCACCATGTCAGGCGACACCTCGAACCGGAGCGTCGACGATGTTGATTTGTTGCGGATGTTGGGTCGGTCACCTTTCGGCAGGCAGCTTTACCTCGGGGGAGACACCTTTTCTCCGCACACGGCTCGCACGAAAGTGTCCGCAATCATTTCTGCCACGGGTGTCGCGTTTGAAGGGGGCTCTGTTTAAATGGCTGTTGAAAGTTTTTTGAAACTGAAAAAAAACTGGGCCTTTACAACACACCATCGCAATCTTATTGGCGCTACTTTCTTTGGAAGCGTCTGAAAGGTAGCCGATGAAATAATATCCCGTGGGGCATCAATATTCGGACAGTCTATAAATCTGGAGGTTTAATTTTTGATTAGTAAGTAGGGTATCTGTCCCTTAACTCAGCCTAATAAGGCCTGTATCCGAAATAATCCGGACACCTCAAAACATTCATAAAACATAAATTTCGCATTATATTTCCGTCGTAGTTGTTGATGGGATGTGTTTTAACAATTCGTGAAGACAAAACATAGTTATTCGGTATTTGCATAAAATTTTCGAACTTTGCGCTTAACTCCGTCCATTAAGGTTTGTACAGACTCTTCAGAAATCGTAGAAGCCGTCTTTGACCAAATTTGCTGGAAGTGTTTGATGTCTTTGATTCCTTGCTTCTTTCCAGAAAGCTTCCGCTTCATCAGAGCCCAATATCTCTCGATTGGTCGTAGCTCTGGGCAATTTGGCGGGTTTGAGGTTTTTGGTACAATGTTCACTTGATTTGCTTGGTACCACTCCATCACAGTTTTAGCATAGTGGCATGATGCCAAATCGGGCCAGAACAAAGGTTTTTCTTTGTGACTTTTGATGAAGGGTAGCAATCGCTTCTGCAGACACTCTTTCTGATAGATCTCCTTGTTGATTGTGCCTGTAGTGACGAAAGATTTACTCTTTTTGCCACACGTGCAAATTGCTTGCCACACAAGGTATTTTTTGGGAAATTTCGATGCCTTCTTCGTTCTGAAATGCTCAGCTGTAGCAGTTCTGGCCATAGCAGAATAAAAAGCCAGCCCTGGAAGCTGCTTGAAATCCTCCAGGACATAAGTTTCATCGTCCATAACAACGCATGAAAACTTCGTCAAATATTCGCAGTACAAACGTCGAGCCCGTGATTTTGATGCCAAGTTCTGTTTTTCGTTGCGATTTGGAACTGTTTTTACGTTATACGACTTAAGTCCCAAACGTTGTTTTGATTTTTGGCGACATCCCTATTTTGCGAGCCACCGTTCGAATGGAGAGATTTGGGTTTTTCGTTAATATCCTTTTCACCTTTCGGTCCATGACAGGATCAGGGCGTCCAATGTTTTTGTCACTTCGCGGTTTCCTCTCCACTGTAAAACGTTCCGAAAATGATTTGAGCACATCGTGAACAGTGGATTTAGGCAAATCCAATGTTTTTACAAGGTCCCGTATTGACAAGTCAGGATTTGCCGTACGCCCGTACAAAATTCGCTCGCGCACTTGTTTTTCTTTCGTCGCCATCTTGAATACTAAACATGAAATGTAAACATCAATCATAGTCTTTTTCATCATAGACTCTGAGCTATACCAAAGTGAAATTTTTCATTCCTACGTGCAATATTTCAAAAGTTACAATGATTTGAAGGTATCCGGATTAATGTGGATACAGACCTTATGCAGCGATCGATTATATCATTTTTAATTTATAACTCATAAGGTATATAAGCTAAGAACGATATTCAATTAGGGGATAGACAAAATGATCGGGACAGGCACATTTTTGATCAACCTTGTAGTGCTCTAACTTCATGATATATTTTCCGATTTGGTTTCACCAAGCAGCATTCGATTGGAAAACTAAAGTAGTTTTATATCTTGGTTTAATAATTGGCCATAACGTTTGCATAAAAAAAATGGAATTTTTTCGGATGGTGATGAAAAAAAAGCTAAGACAGATAATTGCTTTTGATAAATTTCCCATGGGAGGTAATTATTTAAGCTTACTTGCAAAAAAATTCGACGCCCTTCCGAGCGGCCTTCCGGCAGTTAACCGGAACATTCGCTATGGTGACGAAAACATGCGTGTAGGATTCGTTTTATTTATCAATTCCTCCTCAGTTTTCGCGACAAAATTGTTGGAATAGATCTTACGCCTCAGGTTGGCCCAGAAATTCTCGATGAGACGCAGCTGGGGGACGTTGGGCGGATTCGCCGACTTGGGTACCATATCGATATTCAGCCGCGCCATCTCCTCCAACGATCGCTTCGAGTAGTGGGCCGACGCCAGATCCGTCCAGAACACCGCGTCTTCGCCCTTATGGTATTTCTTGGTGAACGAAGCAACTTCCGGCAGGCATTTCGTACTATAAATTTCCCCGTCCACGGCCAGTCCGGTGGGAAACAATAGCGGCTTTGACATCCTCTTCTCGCTGATTGTCAGCCACAGCAGCACCTTCTTGGGGAACTTGGTGTGTGAAATGAACTTCTCCTCGGAGCTCACTTCCTCCGTGGGGGAAGTAAAATACGAAGTGCCCTGCCAGTCGTTGCCATCCAGGGTGAGATAGGTCTCGTCATCCATCGCCACCGCCACGTCACGATTCGCCGGGAAAATCGAGCTGACCATCTTATCCAGCCGCTTCCGCTGCGTCATTGCCTGCAGCTCCGAAACCAGTGGACGTGACTTCCGCTTCCTGACATGTATGTTCATGTTCGCCAGGTACTTTTTCACTGATTGGCCGGTTGAACCGACCTCCCGGTCAAGCGACGCAGCGATGTAGCCACTTTTCCGTCGGTATTCCTCTTCAGCATTCTTTGGAACCTCTTGTCGCTCAGGGTCGTCGGCCGTCCGGAACCGGGCTTTCTTTCGATGCCCTGATTGTTGTCTAATAGTGCCAAGATGTTGTAGATGCCGGAACGGGCGTATCTGGCGTCCACAGCCCGCACGATGTCCGTTTTCGACGCGGCGGGGTGCCGTTCTATGAACGCGCACACTTCTGAACGGAGTTGCTTCACTGTTTTTGCCATCACGGTTAGCGTTCGACTGATAGAGCTGTCAAATTTTGTCTGCTGACTCTCGGGTTACTATGATTGATGCTGCATGGGTAGTTTTGTCAGTGCGGGTGAAGGTAAACCCATGAAAAATCGGCAATTATTGTCCATTTCTTTTAAATGCAAGCGTTAGCCCCAGACACCGGAGTTGTTCCGGGTTTCCGGAGAGGCTATCTCACATGTTGAACTTGCGATGAAATTTTGTAGAAGATGCCGTTGTCAAATTTTTTTTTGTATATATACGTAAAGACAAAATACGTATCAAGCGAATGAAATGTCGATTTTAAGAATCGGCCTTACATTGACCGAGATATGGCCATTGTCGTGAAACAGATTCTGATTTAGGGTCCTGGATGCGGTTATTTCTTTATTTTACTCTAAACATGCCACGTGACAGCCTTTTTTCTTTGTTTTTCATCACAAACCTTATTATAAACTGCTGAACGCTCGGTAGTCTGTTCGGTTCAAATTGGAACAACCGTATTCTCGTTAAACTTCTACTTTCTCACAATCTGTCAAAATTTACCGAAAAACTCGGTTGAATAAAATAATTCCAATCAGCAATAACCGAACATCGGTTCACTTAAATATTACCGAACGCTGTCAAACAAACCGACTTTTCTGTTGCAATTACGGAATTCGGTTCATTTTAGCTGTGCTGGAATTTTGAAATAGCTTCCAATCTAGCTTCGAGTTTCATAGTAATAAAACCAGTTTTGCCAGTTACATGGTTTATTGATGCAAAAAATCCTCATATATTTTTCTCATATAATCCTGCAAATACAATTTAAAAAAAACGTGCATCCTCCTGTTGTTGTCTCTCGGTATTTTTTTCCCCCCTTTTCACCTAACAAAAAAACACAGTACGGAGCATTTTTGCAAAAACGCACACGGCGCGTGCACACGCGACAAAAAATGGCTGACGATTTTTAAGGCCTTAGCGAGTCAGCTAAAATATCCGAGTTTTGGATATTTTATTTTTAATGTAATTGACTCCAAGAGAAGTGTTTGACGCTTAAGAATATTCAGCGAATGCTCGGTTCAGTTTACCGAGTTTTCTCAGTTTTCGTGTACCGAACCCTTGAATATCCCTGCTTTACCGTACTGTGCGGTTCAACTCTCATTTTTATCTTTCAAATATATCATATAGTAACCAAAATTCGGGTTTGACTCACGAAATATACCCCAAAACAGAATAAGGCCTGTACTCGAAAAAAATGCACCAAACCAAAGTGTTCGCCAAAAATTTATTTTAAGTCGGATTTTTTTTTGAAACTTGCAGGAAATGAACTAATACATATGGATTATGTTTTGGCATAATTACTTTATTCAATTTCTTTTCCACCGCTGAAAGCCCGCCCCTTTCCCTTAAGACCCCTCATTCCATTTTGTGCAATAGTGAAACCGACCTTTTTGGTCACTTTCATCCATTATTTCTTCAACTCCAGCTCGTTCTTAAACACCTTGGACGATTTTCGAACTTTGGCCTTCCTTATGGCCCAAAATCTTTCCATCGGACGAATCCCTGGTGAATTTGGGGGGTTGGCGGTTTTTGGTACAAAAACAACGTTTTTGTCTCTGCACCAATCCAACGTCGATCACGCGTAATGGCATGATGCCAGGTCCGTCGAAAATAATGTCTTGCCTTTGTGGGACCGCAGGAAGGGCGACAGATGCTTCTTGAGGCACTCGGTACGGTAAATTTCGTTGTTGATGGTACCCGTTGTGATGTACGGTTTACTCTATGGCCTGCCAGAGTGTACTTATGGCCTGCCAGAGCAAGTATGTTTGGGCGAATTTGTCCACTTTATCCTTCCTTATGTCTTCCGGAACATCAAACCGTAATTTGGCAACCTAGAACTCCAGCCCCGGTATCTGCTTTGCGTCTGCCTTGATATAGGATTCGTCATCCATAACCACACACATCGGATTCGTTAACCACTCTCGATACAGCTTCCTTGCGCGGAATTTCGCCGCCGTGTTTGGTTGATCACGCCGGTTCGGTGCCTTGCGGACCTTGAATACACGAAGCCCAGCACGTTTCATGGTCTGCTGAACGAACCCGGCGGAACACTCGTCGCGAATCGAAAGGTTCAGATTACACTTGAAATAATCCAACACCTTCCGGGCCTTCACAGGGTCAGCTGTCTTCGATTTTCTTCCACTTCCAGCTCGCCGCTCGGTCGTCTGGGACTCCTTAAACGATTTTACCAGCCGAGACACAGTTGTTTGGGTGATTCCCAGTTGTCTTCCGATCCATCTCATGGTCGCAGTCGGATTTTCCATGACGGCACGCAAAATTCTCCGGCGATTTTCTTCTTGTTCCGATGACATCTCAATAACCACTGAACCGATTGTTATGATTGTTATTTGCACATGAAAACAATTCACTCCAAAAAAGTTATACTCAGATTTTCATCAATTTTTACCCGCTGACAAGAAAGTTACACACGGATAAAAGTGGTGCATTTTTTTTCGAGTACAGGCCTTATGGTGTGCTTGTGTGGGCACCTTACCAGCAGTCGGATCGAGCGAATTCAAAGGAACTTTTTGCGATACACGTTGCAAATGCTACCATGGAACGACTCTGTCCGTCTGCCACCTTACGAACAACGGTGCGCCCTAATAAGATTACCTCCTTTGACAAACAGGAGAGTGTTACTGCAACGTCTTTTCGTGTTTGACGTCTTGAACAACAATGTAGACTGTCCTGTGCTGCTGAGCAAAATTCAAATCAACGTTCCTCCAAGATCAACCCAGCGTGCAGATTTTCTTCGACTTCGCATTGCATCGCACCGTTTTCGGACAAAACAACCCGTTTGAAATTTGCTGCCGTCGTTTTAATGAAGTGTCTGTGCAATTTGATGTGTCAAAGACTATTTTCAAAATTAGAATCAGTAGATAGTAAGAACTGTCTGTGCGATAATTTAAATTCGAAGACCAGAAATAAATGCATAAATAAAAACCATCCAGCTTTATTAAGTTTTAATAAGGTTTTATCAAAGCCACTAGAAATCAATTTGGTTTTATAATGACACCAAGAGGTGCCAATAGGTTTCATATTTTAGTCAGGCTTATGAGAACCTACACAACTTGTTTAAAACGATCTTAAGACCTCGTTTTCTCACATTCCTTTTACTCCTATCAAAGGTTTTATTTCGACTTAATGAACTCGTAAAATGCTGTTTTGAAATGCCGTTTTAGGACTCATTCATATTATCTTATTATGGTCAGTTGAAAAAGCATTTTAAAACCTTTTTGCCTCCAGTAAATGCTATAAACGGCAAATTGGCATTGGAGGAAGTCACCAAATAACCAAATAGATTTAAATTAGTCATTGTGAAGATAACTTGGCTCTATGGTAGAATTGTGATTTTTTACCAATCGCCCTATTGAAATATACGAAATAGTTTAAATGTGGAAAAATAAATGCACCAAATCTTAAATATAATGCAAATGAACTGCAGATCGGAAACCAATTTCTGCATTTTTTTAGATAACCTTATTGAATTTTATCAATTTTCAAAAGAAATCATGATTATTTTATCGAATATATTTGTTTTAATTTTGGGTTTGTTGTTGTAAACTCGCATAATTTTCGAGGCGCATTAATTTTCGGCTCTTATCGTCAAAATAAAATGCGTATATGATTTGGAGCATGGTACGCTGTAAATAAAACTCCATTTGTTTTGGATATTTTGCTATCAAACAAAATTTCCCGCAACACTTGACCTTTTCTTCGATATTATTTACTGCCTAATGAATCAGAAGAGCGAAGAAGCGTACAAAGCAGAACAATAAAAAGCAACCACGATATCACAGTTAAGTTTGACAGCTGTGGCCATTTGGCCGCATGCTGGTTTTAATGGCAGCTAAAATGTTTTATGAAGGTTCTCAAGTGGTCGTAGCATCTATCACTAAAATATTTTCAACATCTTTATGGTCTTGTACAGGTTTTATTAACTTGTTTTCACAACCGTCTATAGAGTGGGCCACTTTGTACAAATTTTGGCTTTCAAGAAGCATAGAGGAGGTGTTGGTAGACAAAACAATTTTGAATGTAGTTTTATCAACAAAGCCGGGAGGAATACTATACGGCTGGAATCAAACTAAAATTGTTACTTGGGAATGGCTGTCTAAATGCCAACGGCTTGCTAGCAACAACCAACAGCAAAAGCAGGCAAACCGGGCCTTGCCGAACCATAGGTACCACTGAACTGCCGCTCCGAACAGCTTCATTACTGCCGCTCCGATATGAAGCCAGTGCACCCTTCAGGTACTGCCGCCGCCAGCTGCCAAACCCATACGGTGAACAGAACCACACTGTTTGATGCTGCCAAACGAATCGTTCATTGCTGCATATGAGACCTCCCTTGCTTACATTTGAAATCTGTGATAGGAAAGTATTGTGCATTTAGTAAATAAACCTGCAAAACGGAATTATAAGACATCATCTTTTATTTGCCCTATATTCATTAGTTTACAATTAATCAAGGAAAATTTTTGATAGTTGAATTCATACGCGAGAAAATTTTCAATCGATTGATGTAGACATCTTGAAAATCTATCGAGGATTGATTGAGTTATTATCGATTCATTTGTAACGATGTTTCGTGATGGTCGATTATTTTAAGATTTTCAATTGACACCCGACTCTTGCCGTAAGACGTAGTACGTCAAAAAACTTGGGCTAAGGCGTCTAAATGTGATGAAACACTTGTCCGGAACTTGATGAAAAGTATTCGATCAAAAATTTGCAAATTAGTGAAAGAATAATACTGATTTCATCCGGTCTTTGCAATTTCAAGTTCAACCCCGTAAAATAAAAAATCATTCATTTGTTTGAATCTAAACATTTTTTTTGTATGATTTGAAAGAAAAAAGGGATGTTCAAATATACTGAACGCACGATTAATGCGTCCAGTTCAAGCCAACCAACTTTTGATCCTTACACCCTTTATTTCCCATCAATCCACAGTTTTTTTTTAACCTGTCGGTTCCCATTAGAGTGTTAAAAAGAACTTCCAAACTTCTTTCGGGTATCTTCCAAGCTACCTTCGTGCCTTGAGCTGTCAGAAATTTGTCGGTTCCCGAAACGGGATGATCTCTCCTCGAGCCTTCTCTTATACAAGCGGTTCCTGGCTTGATAGCTTTGCAAAGCACTTTGTGTTTTTCTTTGAACGATTAACTTCCATGTCATCCAATGAACATTCCGGCAAGCCGCTCAATTCTTGAAAACATTCTGCTTTCTAGTGTTTTTGCGCGTAGCAGGGATCGAAATCAATTGGCTCAGAACAACTGAACAAACTTGAAAGCGTCTCGAGATTGATGACAGCTTTTCACTTCATATGAAGCGTTTCTATCAGAGCGTATTTGAACGAGTCAAGTTGCTTGTGCTTTGTCTCCGGCGATTAATCAATCACTGTTTTGCACTCACATTGTTGTTTCTTTTTCACACTTTCCTCGCGAGAACAAGAGAAATTAGAATTACCATTTCAAAAAGTTCAGCAACCACTCTAAAATGATACGGAAGTATGTTGTTCGTGCCCCCCACATGTCTTTTTCATCCTCACGCCACTGTCTATTGCCCAACCGTCCTCAGATTCCAAAAACCCCGGCAAGGCGCAAAGGATGCGTGCCATGACTGAGATACCAGGAGGTTCATAAATTACCGTCTGAAAAATGTGTGTCCTCATGAGTGTGTGCGTATGATGCATGCAACACAACAGTCACCTGGCTCCTTTGGGGAGCTAATGCTGCCCGTTTGCCGTGTGGGAGATTGAGAAGATTTGGAAAAATTCCACACCGAGGTCTATCCGTTTACTCGAGACGCGGTGGAATCCGTAGAGCAACGCGTGCGGGGAAACTCTGCCACTTGGGGGGCAGAGGTGAACGCAAAGACTGGTTTCCTATTGCTATGCATGTCACGAAGTTGGCTCCTGATGCGCGTGTAAGGTCTTCGTTTTACTGATTACGAAAGGAACGGGGGAAATAGGCTGAGAATGGGAGGAAAGGTACAACAGTGGAGCGCCATTAGTGATTCAAAAATTTTCAAGACAATATTTCTGGCTTACAAACCGCGTGACACTTTGACGCACTCCCAACCACGTTTCTCTTGACTAATCGACATGCGACCACGCTGTTCTTCTTGTAGAACACGATACGTACGACAGAAAATCTTCTTAACAGGCACCTGGCACCCGATGACTAGTCCCCACCAAATCCGGCAATCAAAGTAATGATGATTTAAGACATCCACCCTCAAGGCTTACCACATTCGTTTCGTTCTCCTACATATGAATGATAGCGTGAAAAATAGACCACTTGATTATACTGATGGGACTCGCTTTTGTCGACATCACCACTCGCAGTTGTTCTCGCCTAGTACCGACATCAATTCCCGTCCCTACCGGGATCCATTCTGGGACACGAAAAAACCAGGGGTGGGTAAATTAGATCCTCGCATTATTAATGTTGTTTCGTTGTAAGGTTGTGTACTACCGAGGTGGAATGCTAATCAAACCCATCCAAAAACAACGAAGGGGAAAGTCAATTGATCTCGATTTCGGTACGGGAAGCTCTTGAAAGGAGGTACACGTTGTGTGCAGGAGGAGTTAAGTGTAAGTTTTTCCTAGAATGTCATGTTCCATGGGGAGTTTGAAATAACCGTTTGCTGATGAAGTTCCGGAAGATGTTTCATCATCGTCAGGATGAGATGGGTTTAGGGGGAAGTGTTTTGAAGAAATTGAACGTCTGTGAAAAGCATACTTATGCATGATTTATCAGATGGATACAAGACAAATGGAAGGAAAATTGGAATGACTACGGAATTGTATCACCAAAACGGTCTTGCAGTTTGATCTAAAATTTCTCACTTCGATGTCCATTCCATTTCCATTCCATTTCCATTCCATTTCCATTCCATTTCCATTCCATTTCCATTCCATTTCCATTCCATTTCCATTCCATTCCATTTCCATTCCATTTCCATTCCATTTCCATTCCATTCCATTCCATTTCCATTCCATTTCCATTCCATTCCATTCCATTCCATTCCATTCCATTCCATTCCATTCCATTCCATTCCATTTCCATTCCATTCCATTCCATTCCATTCCATTCCATTCCATTTCCATTCCATTTCCATTCCATTCCATTCCATTTCCATTCCATTTCCATTCCATTCCATTCCATTCCATTCCATTCCATTCCATTCCATTCCATTCCATTCCATTCCATTCCATTCCATTCCATTCCATTCCATTCCATTCCATTCCATTCCATTTCCATTCCATTCCATTTTCCATTCCATTTCCATTCCATTTCCATTCCATTTCCATTCCATTTCCATTCCATTTCCATTCCATTCCATTCCATTCCATTCCATTCCATTCCATTCCATTCCATTCCATTCCATTTCCATTCCATTTCCATTCCATTTCCATTCCATTTCCATTCCATTTCCATTCCATTTCCATTCCATTTCCATTCCATTTCCATTCCATTTCCATTCCATTTCCATTCCATTTCCATTCCATTTCCATTCCATTTCCATTCCATTTCCATTCCATTTCCATTCCATTTCCATTCCATTTCCATTCTGCCTGGAGGAGTTGGAGTGTAGCAATCCTGTTTTTAACAGAAAGAAATTGACAGCGTTTTTAGTTGATTTGTAGAAGCCATGTCAAAAAAAAATCAAGCAAATACGCTCCATGCTTTGATCGTATTGCCAGCTCCATCCCAGATCAAAGAAGTCTTCCGTTTGATCTGGGGTGGTTCCGACTTTTTTATAAAAGGCACGTTATGTATTCTTCAATTTTCAAACATTTCTCATTTTCTTCATTTGAATAATCTTGTCTTTCTCAGCATTTTTTCTTCCACTTCGCTGCATCATTTTCTCATCTTCCTCCTCTTTTTTTTGCTTTGCTTCTTTTACTCTTCTTCTTCCGCTTTCGCCCTTCTATTTATTTTTTCACTTCAATTCCCCGGCTCTTCTAGAGTATCTCTTTTTCCGCTTCTCTTCTTCCGCTTCTCTTCTACCATTTCTCTTCTTCTTCCACTTCTCTTCTTCCGCTTCTCTCCTTCCGCTACTCTTCTTCCGTTTCTATTCTTCCACTTATCTTCTTCTACTTCTCTTCTTCCGCTTCTCTTCTTTCGTTTTTATTATTCTGTTTCTCTCCTGTCACTTTTCTTTTTTTCTACCCTTCTTCCGCTCCTGTTCTTTTGATTCTTATCTGCCATTTCTCTTCTTCCGCTTCCGTTACAAACGTTCAGTCGTTTGAGCAAGTAAGTGTGTGTGAGCAAGCAAGTGTGTGAAAATTGTGCTAACTCGACCAAAGCTGAGTCTGTGTAATTCGGAGGATTTTGCTCATCTACTGTTTGTTTACGATGCTCTGGAATCGCAAAATATGTACATGCTTCCATCGCAGCTAATATGCATTTAGTGTGGCTGTGCACCGCCTGCTAAAACCTAATGGCGAAAGCGCGATTCTCCAACGCCTTGGTATCCGTCAGCAAAGTCAATAAAAGCTGAGATTCGCGAGAGAATTCTGGTGGACATCAAAACAGAAATTCGACCGAACTTCAAATCCTTGATGGAATCTGTTCCGTCTACTCCAGCAGCACCTCGTCGTACTCCGTTGGCACCGGCTTCTAGATTAAAAAGACGTCGCGTCAACGACGGTGATGATGACATTGTTGCTCAACGCCCGACCAAAGCACTTTGTGGAATCGGATCAAGCACGGTGGACCCAATTATGGTAGCATCTCGGCCATCTGAACAAGATTCCGACAAATTTTGGTTATACCTGTCAGGTTTTCGGACGGATGTTCCTGAAACCAAGGTCATCGAACTAGCCGAGCTGAAATTAAAAACCGATGACTTGAAGGTGGTCAAGCTTTTCTATGTGGTAAGGAAGTTAGATTCCTAACCTTTGTGTCGTACGAAATTGGGATGTCTCATGACATTATAGTTAGCATTTTTGAAATCAAAGGCAACAAGATCATATCTGTTGTTAGCACTACTCGTTTCAATATCGCTATGAACGATCAAAATATGGAGATGATGAGGCGGATCAACGGAAAATAGTGGTTCGACAGCTTCTTCGAGCTCAAATTGTCTCCCAAACGAATCATTAACAAGAACGAGGTCAAGCGTGTTTGCTGCATGTTCTAAGCCGTTCGAATACATGCAATCCAACAAGGTAGTGCCTGATCGAGATTAAGTTGAATTAGAACGTTCAACAATACAAAACGGCCCATCAAGTCGTGTTCATCGTAAACTAGGTAGATTGAAATCCCCTAATAGAGCGAGTTTGTCACCGTCCGCAGTGGCCATCGAAATTTCCTCTACACAAGCAGCATGACGGCGTAAAATCAAATGTTCACTCGCCATATCTGAAGGTATGTAGATACCACCGACAATAAGCGAGTAATTGTTGAGCTTAATAGTGACCCAAACGTGTTCAATAGTATGATCATTCACCTCCAGTGTCGACAATGATAAACTGTTATACACAGCAATTAATGCACCTCCGGAACATTTTTTGTTGCTGGTTAGTGGATTACGGTCACATCGGTAGACCGTGCTCTCGTCAAACAACATACAGGATTCGATAGCGTCATCCAGCCAGGTTTCTGTGAGAACCAATATCTCAAACGAAGACTCGTTCGCCCCAGTGTAGAAGTCGTCTACACTGTTTTGTGCGCAGCCCCCGTACATTTTGGTAGTAGACAGAGAGCCCCGTAACTCGGCTAATCCAATCTTGAAGGACACAAAATTCATCATGCTGGTGTCCTCATCCTTAGGGACAAGTTTCAGTACATCTGGATCAAGATCCAACGCGAGATTGGCTTTTAACATGCTACAGACTGCATCATTGGTGACATCTGGTCTGATCCTCGACAGGTACAACCAAAATTTCTGATCCCTTGAATCATTAAAGATGGGGATAGAAACAACGTCGTCTTGTGGTTGCTTGGACCCAATACGACATTTTTCAGGTACCATCGGCAAATCGTGGGGGCACTTATTAGCTCGGTGTGGATCAAGTAAAGGCCAACAGTTGTTTGCATTTGTCAACACA
>JAHHFK020005911.1:0-101770 GCA_024533555.2 Aedes koreicus
TCAAGTGGAAGTGCGCAAACGCATTTTGTACGAACGGCAACAAAATTCGAATTTACCGGTACGCTATCTTGCGAAGAAACTAAAACTACCAAAAAGTACCGTGTTTTGTGTTTACAAATCATTTGAGCAGTGCTTGACTGTGGATCGGAAGGTTGGAAGTGGAACAAATCGAAAAGTATGCTCCCGACAAATGGACAAGAAGGTGGCCATTATTGAGAAAAAATCCCAATCTTTCTGTGCGAAATATGGCTCGCAAAGTTGGGAAGTCAATATCATACGTACAAAAAGTGAAGCAGAGGCAAGGACTGAAAGCGTAACCGTAATGACAAGCTACATTTCACTGCAAAAAGTCAAAAAGTAAGGAGCTTTACACCATTTTTTTATAAACATTTTGTTTTATTTTTCTTGTTCTCGTCTTTTTGTTCGTTTCATATTGTGCTATATTTATTGATTCATCGTTCTTAGTGTTATTGATGTTTACCTTTCAACTTTGCGAGTCTTGTTTGTATGCTGACCTAGTTTTAAAGAATTAGTGTTGTGATTTTCGTGAAATTAGTCATAAAATATTTCTCCTACCACCTCCTTTCGCTCGATTTTTTTTTTTTTGTGAGGGGAAACTTTTCGAACATCGATAGCCGACAAAATTTTGTCCTAACTTTCAAGCCTATCATCGCTATAAGTACGTATGCACTAATTGCCCTTTAAGACCTGATTCGCCCTCCGTTTCCAGCGTTTTTCCATTGTTTGATGCATTTCAACAATCACAGCGTGTGAGCCGAACACCGGGACGCACCGAACACAGCACTATGGAAGCCCTCGATCCCCCACCGAGCCACTCCGGCCACCGACCAGCAGACGTCCCGGCCCTACGTGTGGGTGTGGGGAAAGGACCTTCCAAAACGTTAATTCAGGCAAGTACGTATGCGCTAATTTCCCAGCAAGACTTGAATCGCTCTCCGATTCCAGGCCAAGATCCAGCTTATCAGTATACTACCAGAATGTGCAAGGTATGTGCACTAACTATGGGTATAATAATCCGTTAGATTCGTGTCTTCGCACTTTTAATGTTGCATATGGCGAATTTGAATTTGATATATCCGAAAGTGTTTATAAAAATCGAATAAGTATAATTGTTTAGACTTTAAGTTATTGAAAACTAGTATTAAGTTATTCAGCCTGTACGATTGTTTTTATCGAAGACGGTGATAACAATAAATAAATAAGTATCATAATGGACGACGAAACATACGCTTTTCATACCGTAATGCAAAGGAACCGTTGCCGAGCATTTCCGAACAAAGAAGGCGTCCAAATTCCCGATGAAGTATTCGATTTGGCAGGCCATATATAGTTGAGGTCGAAAATCTAAGTTTCTTCTCTACTGGCACTATCAATAAGGATGTGTACAAGTAAGAATGTCTGCAAAAGCGGTTGCTACCGTTTATCATAAGCCACGACTCTTCAGCTATGTTTTGACCTGATATGGCCTCTTGTCACGATGCGAAATCCGTCCTGAAAGGTATAAGGCACATATATATATATATATATATATATATATATATATATATATATATATATATAAATATATATATATATATATATAAATATATATATATATATATATATATATATATATATATATATATATATATATATATATATATATATATATATATATATATATATATATATATATATATATATATATATATATATATATATATATATATATATATATATATATATATATATATATATTGCAGCCTTTTAAAATTATGTAAAATGTTTTTTATATATATATATATATATATATATATATATATATATATATATATATATATATATATATATATATTGTAGCCAAATAGTTCCTAGAAGAGTTTGCCATCGATGCACCGTTCATTCACTAACAATCGAGATTTA
This sequence comes from Aedes koreicus, assembly GCA_024533555.2. Lineage (NCBI taxonomy): Eukaryota > Metazoa > Arthropoda > Insecta > Diptera > Culicidae > Aedes > Aedes koreicus. Next base: position 1,924 of record JAHHFK020005911.1, read on the forward strand.
TCAATTTGAAATAGCGAGGTAAGTTTGCGAGAGAGAGAGAGAGAGAGAGAGAGAGAGAGAGAGAGAGAGAGAGAGAGAGAGAGAGAGATAAAAGATAGGGAAAAATACATGGAGCAGCACTTCATCTCAAATCCGCATTTTCGGGCAAGAAGCTAGCTTTGGCATACTTCCATTAAAAAGAAAAAAAAACATCCGCCGGTTTCGTAATGCTGACTAAACGATTCTAAAACATGTGCCCAGCACAACTTTGCCTTCTTCAAACACATGAAAAGTTTAAAGCATACCAGAAAGTACCTATAGGTGCTTACCGGATTCATTAATATCTTGTCAGAAATTGTATGGTTACCGAAAATTTTACGTAAAGCCTGTTCACGTTAAATTTCGGACACTTTCTTTCAGTGTAGATTTTGAATTATTTCACGGATCCCTGAAACGTTTCACTTATATGACTGCTGAAACTCTCCACTTTATTTCGTGGTACAACATGTTTACATCCTTGTTACATGCAGTAAAATGGCGTCGAATCAAGTGGAAGTGCGCAAACGCATTTTGTACGAACGGCAACAAAATTCGAATTTACCGGTACGCTATCTTGCGAAGAAACTAAAACTACCAAAAAGTACCGTGTTTTGTGTTTACAAATCATTTGAGCAGTGCTTGACTGTGGATCGGAAGGTTGGAAGTGGAACAAATCGAAAAGTATGCTCCCGACAAATGGACAAGAAGGTGGCCATTATTGAGAAAAATCCCAATCTTTCTGTGCGAAATATGGCTCGCAAAGTTGGGAAGTCAAAATCATACGTACAAAAAGTGAAGCAGAGGCAAGGACTGAAAGCGTAACCGTAATGACAAGCTACATTTCACTGCAAAAAGTCAAAAAGTAAGGAGCTTTACACCATTTTTTTTATAAACATTTTGTTTTATTTTTCTTGTTCTCGTCTTTTTGTTCGTTTCATATTGTGCTATATTTATTGATTCAACGTTGTTAGTGTTATTGATGTTTACCTTTCAACTTTGCGAGTGGAGTCTTGTTTGTGTGCTGAGCTAGTTTTAAAGAATTAGTGTTGTGATTTTCGTGAAAGTGGTCATAAAACATTTTCCCTACTACCTGCCTTCGCTCGATTTTTTTTTTTGTGAGGGGAAACTTTTCGAACATCGATAGCCGACAAAATTTTGTCCTAACTTTCAAGCCTATCATCGCTATAAGTACGTATGCACTAATTGCCCTTTAAGACCTGATTCGCCCTCCGTTTCCAGCGTTTTTCCATTGTTTGATGCATTTCAACAATCACAGCGTGTGAGCCGAACACCGGGACGCACCGAACACAGCACTATGGAAGCCCTCGATCCCCCACCGAGCCACTCCGGCCACCGACCAGCAGACGTCCCGGCCCTACGTGTGGGTGTGGGGAAAGGACCTTCCAAAACGTTAATTCAGGCAAGTACGTATGCGCTAATTTCCCAGCAAGACTTGAATCGCTCTCCGATTCCAGGCCAAGATCCAGCTTATCAGTATACTACCAGAATGTGCAAGGTATGTGCACTAACTATGGGTATAATAATCCGTTAGATTCGTGTCTTCGCACTTTTAATGTTGCATATGGCGAATTCGACTTTGATATATCCGAAAGTGTTTATAAAAATCGAATAAGTATAATTGTTTAGACTTTAAGTTATTGAAAACTAGTATTAAGTTATTCAGCCTGTACGATTGTTTTTATCGAAGACGGTGATAACAATAAATAAATAAGTATCATAATGGACGACGAAACATACGCTTTTCATACCGTAATGCAAAGGAACCGTTGCCGAGCATTTCCGAACAAAGAAGGCGTCCAAATTCCCGAAGAAGTATTCGATTTGGCAGGCCATATATAGTTGAGGTCGAAAATCTAAGTTTCTTCTCTACTGGCACTATCAATAAGGATGTGTACAAGTAAGAATGTCTGCAAAAGCGGTTGCTACCGTTTATCATAAGCCACGACTCTTCAGCTATGTTTTGACCTGATATGGCCTCTTGTCACGATGCGAAATCCGTCCTGGAATGGTATAAGGCACAAGAGGTCAAATACAGCTGGTCTGTTATTGCCAACCGAGTAACAACTTCAGGCGGTCAATCATGCTTTGCTCATATTCTTTCCTGTTTCTTATAATGATTCTAATGATTTTCTTAAGAAATAGTACAATTTTATACCAATGGTTTTCAAACTTATGTGAATCTCTTTTGATTTGTTAACCGCTTGCTTTCTGTCGAATGAAATCACTCGCGGCAATCATTTGCGAAAATTGAAAGTCTTAACTATTCCGGGGTGAAATGGGTGAGGAGTACTTTACCGCATAACCTTTTAAGGGTCGTATATGCTGTCAGTCTCCTGGAGGAAATTTCAATGGGAAAACTTTCAACCCATTGTTTGGTGAAAAGGCGGAAATCTACAAAATGGCGAAAACATGTTTTTTTTTTTCAACTAACATTATAGGGACGATCAGTGGAGGTTTAGAAAGTCAGACATTATTTTCTTAATTAAAATAGAAAGACTTTTCTTTTTCAATTTCACAAATTTATTTTCATCGTGAGCTCACCGTTGCGGCCGTTCGATGTCCTCCTGGTTTCTCGTTGACTCCTTCCTGCTCCCGATGACCGCTGTTGTTCCCTGATGTCTTCTTTCTTCGGGTTCCCACACTTGACAAGGGAACCACTAGCGTGAGTTATGTTTTCACGGGTGTGCTAACCCTTTTAAATCGTTTGATCCTCTCTTAGCTGTCGTTTTAACATGTCCACCTCGTCCCCTATCCCATAATACCGCTTCTATTGTATCGTTACAGCTTAACGCAATGCAACATCTACGCCAGACCAATAGCAACAATATCGCATCGCCAATCTGCTGTTGAAAGCCAACGTTAAGATTCATACTTCCCCATTCCTACCCGAATCATTGTAATCCCTAACCTCGACCAAGCCGCGAATTTTTCGGCTTTTCAAAACTAACCTAGTTAGTAAGTTATTTTCGTTGAAAAAATGAAAAAGAACTCGGCTCGGTTATGCCTATGGCACTTGAGCCTTATAAATAAACAATTTAAATTAGAAAAAAACCTTTTTAAAAAAATACAACTTACTCACTCACTAGTGTAAATCGAACTGATAATTTATTTTACAATCGAATTTAACTACAGTTCATAATGCTATATTTGCACTTTCCCGCTGCTGCTACCGCTCCACGCCGAAACCGCCAAGTCGAGTCCGTCGTTACCATCCGCTCCAATGATGTCGTCAGCATTCTTCGCTGTCCCCGATGAGCTGGTTCCGTTGCTAACTGGCCAATGTGGTCGCCATCAAATTTTGCCGTTCTCGTTCGGGTAGCTCCGTTGCTAACTCGTGACGGTAAGCCCATTATAACGGGGCCAGAGTTCCGTGTCCGGGAAGTGGTACCGTTCGCGTATACACTATTTCCAGATCGTGGTCATCAAGCGAGCTGCACCATTTTTATAGAGACGGACAGTTACAGTCTATACTTAACACCTCACATTTTACAAATGGAAAACTGTCCGCCCGACCACTAATTCTCTTCCACTGCCGTTTGATTTTAATATTCACCACTAGCTCGCTTGATTTTTTGTGCACATCACGGTCAAGGCGGAATAACGCGGTTAAGACTAACGTCTTAATTTGCGGTGCACTTTCCTAACCGATAGTCGTGATTTCCACACTTGACCCGTGCTCTTTACGTTACCTAAGTGTTTTTAGTTTAGTTTTAAATTTTTAATTTTGGATTTAATCGTTACTACTAGGAGCTACTGCGATTAGTTTTAGGCGTATTAAATCGCGCAACCGTCACTTTACGTCACTCCACCGGACAAATAAAATACAAAAGAGAGCTGACTCTATTCAGCAGTCCCTATTTATAGCGGTCGATGAGTCAGCGTAATTGAAGCGACCCCATCATGATTTTTAAAAAATGACGAAGATGATGACGATGTTTCACGATGACGGACGATCGATGACAGGAGCAATGCACATGACTGAAGCGGTTGTTATCCACGAACAACAATCGTGAAGCCGAAAACTTGGTGCTGCGAGTGGTGCTAATTTGACAGCTCGGTTTTCTTGAAGGCTATATGCAGCAAACACCATATTCGCGGCGGAAGTTGTCGTGTTTTATCGTTTTGATTCGAGAGAAAAATCTTCCGTGTTGCACTTAGTGCAGTGGTTATCCCAACGATAGTATGTTTTCATTGTTTATCAGGCAGGTATTATAATGTTTTATCTAAATTGCTGATACTAGTAGTTTGGTAGAAGTAATATTGTAAAGAAATATAATCCATTGTGAACCGAGCTTAAAATGTTAAAATCGCCACTAGCGCCACACCAAAAGTGGCAGGCTTCAAGAACTAACGCTCTCTTCAGTCCTCTGGAGCAATGACGGAATACAAACACTCTAAAGGAGTTTTGGTTGATATCCTCAACTAAATTACACGTTTACTCCGACAAAGTTGCAGCATGCTTAGCCTTTACAAATTTCAAATTTCCTATTACTTGTTTTCGGAAATAATATTGATTGCTTGATTGTAAAATTGAAAGAATATGGAAAGAAATAAACAAACCAAGGAATTGTATAAATAAATAGATAAATAAATAAATAAATTTATAAATAAATAAATTTATAAATCAATCAATATGTAGGGTATGTGTCCCTTGACTCAGCCTATTATACAACGATCGATTACATTTTTTATTAAAACTGCTCAAATGATTTGTAAACACAAAACACGGTACTTTTTGGTAGTTTTAGTTTCTTCGCAAGATAGCGTACCGGTAAATTCGAATTTTGTTGCCGTTCGTACAAAATGCGTTTGCGCACTTCCACTTGATTCGACGCCATTTTACTGCATGTAACAAGGATGTAAACATGTTGTACCACGAAATAAAGTGGAGAGTTTCAGCAGTCATATAAGTGAAACGTTTCAGGGATCCGTGAAATAATTCAAAATCTACACTGAAAGAAAGTGTCCGAAATTTAACGTGAACAGGCTTTACGTAAAATTTTCGGTAACCATACAATTTCTGACAAGATATTAATGAATCCGGTAAGCACCTATAGGTACTTTCTGGTATGCTTTAAACTTTTCATGTGTTTGAAGAAGGCAAAGTTGTGCTGGGCACATGTTTTAGAATCGTTTAGTCAGCATTACGAAACCGGCGGATGTTTTTTTTTCTTTTTAATGGAAGTATGCCAAAGCTAGCTTCTTGCCCGAAAATGCGGATTTGAGATGAAGTGCTGCTCCATGTATTTTTCCCTATCTTTTATTTTTTTTTTCTCTCTCTCTCTCTCTCTCTCTCTCTCTCTCTCTCTCTCTCTCGCAAACTTACCTCGCTATTTCAAATTGATAAATCTCGATTGTTAGTGAATGAACGGTGCATCGATGGCAAACTCTTCTAGGAACTATTTGGCTACAATATATATATATATATATATATATATATATATATATATATATATATATATATATATATATATATATATATATATATATATATATATATATATATATATATATATATATATATCTATATAAAAAACATTTTACATAATTTTAAAGGCTGCAATATATATATATATATATATATATATATATATATATATATATATATATATATATATATATATATATATATATATATATATATATATATATATATATATATATATATATATATATATATATATATATATATATATATATATATATATATATATATATATATATATATATATATATATATATATATATATATATATATATATATATATATATATATATATATATATATATATATATATATATATATATATATATATATATATATATATATATATATATATATATATATATATATATATATATATATATATATATATATATATATATATATATATATATATATATATATATATATATATATATATATATATATATATATATATATATATATATATATATATATATATATATATATATATATATATATATATATATATATATATATATATAAAAATATATATATATATATATATATATATATATATATATATATATATATATATATATATATATATATATATATATATATATATATATATATATATATATATATATATATATAAATATATATATATATATATATATATATATATATATATATATATATATATATATATATATATATATATATATATATATATATATATATATATATATATATATATATATATATATATATATATATATATATATATATATATATATATATATATATATATATATATATATATATATATATATATATATGGGCTTCAAATGGTGAGTTGACAACTTCGAAGGAGGGTGCGACCGACCTCTCGTCCTCACAAGTTCCTACCTCACGCCTCCACGAGTCATATGATCACAAAAGACTGCCAGCTGAAACATGGAGACGCTGGTTGGCGTAGCCTGGGCAATGTTGTCAATCTGACAATAGCGAAGTGAGGGGGTGCGACCGAAGATCTTATACCTCTAAATCATATTCTATATTTTCTATTCTCATTTTACTAATAATAACAGCACGCTTTGGATTCCAAAACTATGTAAGAGCCGGGAGCAACATGCCAGGCATCAAAGGCGGAATTTGTATCTCAGCATTTCTGCATATCATTTTATTTAAAATTGCACTTCTGAACTTCAACTATTATATTCATAAAATATATTTATTATATATATATATATATATATATATATATATATATATATATATATATATATATATATATATTATATATATATATATATATACATATATATATATATATATATATATATATATATATATATATATATATATATATATATATATATATATATATATATATATATATATTTATGAAATAAAGATAAAAAATATGCAGAAACAACAAATCCACATACGACACAGCGGAGAGATATAGGGAATACGAGCTCATATGTCAGATTGACAGACATACGTCTCCTTGTGTCTTATGAATATATATTTATATATATATACATATATATATATTTATATATATATATATATATATATATATATATATATATATATATATATATATATATATATATATATATATATATATATATATATATATATATATATATATATATATATATATATATATATATATATATATATATATATATATATATATATATATATATATATATATATATATATATATTTATTAGTGAATGTAAATGTAAGTGCGACAAAGTAATAATTATTTTTTTTAATATAAAAATTAATCTTTAAAGGAAGAATATATTATTAAAATAAATATTGTTAATAAAAAAAACCAAACAAATTTTTTTACTTTCTCATTCGTGGGGCTTTTCTTAAAAAAATTTTATCTCGAAAACATTCAATTTCTTGGCAAAATTTTATTATATTCAAAATTTGATAAACAAATACATTCGTTTCCTACAAAAAACTTAATTTAATCAATAGTTCTAAAGTTTGAATGACTCCAATTTAGTCCAGAGAACTTCATAGAGCATGATTTTAGTTATTTTTTGTTTCTTATTGAGTTTGATGTGTCGTATGACAGAGATCAGTTCATTTCAGATGCTGGCCGGAACTCCAGGGATTATCCGGAACACCCTGGACACTGCATATATGCATTATATAAACCATTTTACATGGTTTTCCATTCTCTTGAGATTTTAGATGTCCAATTAGAGATGTCGTATGACATATCTTGTGGTGTCTTATCTACTTTTCATTGAAACAATAGAATATAGTTAATTTTATTCTTCAACGATGGGGCCAAATCAAATAATTGTTGAAGGTTGAAACAATATGCAATAAAAATCAAAACAATATTCAAACGGAAAAGACCCACTCTGAACATCGAAGTGAACTCAACTTTGTTTCTGCATTCATCCCTATGTAGAAGTGCGCTTGAAAAAAAAAAATGATGCTCTAGCACCCGTGATTACTCGAAATTTCTATTCAAAACTATTTAATATTCCCACATCAAAAGATTGCTAAGATAATTAGCAATCTAATGTTACCAATAAAATAAAAGTTCATAGCATACTTTTTGGATTTCAAAAACATCCTACAACGTCTCACGCTATATGAGCTGTGAGCCATGGGAGGTGGTAGGACGAAAAAAATAATAATAATAACCAACAGCACACACTGTGTTCATTTCGCTTATCAAGAATTGTACATCGAAGAGAGTTTTTTATTACTTGTCCACATTCACAGAGATTGCTGTCTCCCAGCCCAACACGGAACAAATGAGCGTTTAAAGAATAATGATTGGACATGAGGCGAGACATCACACGAATGAAGTCTCGACCCACATCCAATCCCCTGAACCAACATTTCTTAGACACCTTAGGAGTGATAGAGTGTAGCCATCGCCCCAAATCTCCTTTACTCCATTTATACTGCCAGCTATCGAGTGATATCTGACGATAAATATAGAAAAATTCGTTGAAGGCGATTTGTCGGTCATAAATATCGCCTTCCATAGCGCCCACCCTTGCAAGCGAGTCCGCTTTCTCATTGTCAGGAATCGAACAATGAGAAGGGACCCATACAAAGGTGATAATAAAAGAACGTGAAGATAAAGCACTTAGAAGACCTCGTATTTTCATAAGAAAATAAGAGGTGTGCTTTACCGGCCTCAAGGAGCGAATAGCCTCTATAGAACTAAGACTATCCGTGAAAATGAAGTATTGATCCGGTGTTAGTGAGGCAACAATTTCTAAAGACAAATGAATTGCTCCCAATTCCGCGACAAAAACAGAACAAGGTGCTTGAAGTTTACGAGCGACGCTATAATTTTCATTGTATACACCAAAGCCAGCGGAGTCCTCTATCAAAGACCCGTCAGTGAAAAACGTTTTGTTGGAATCAACTAGGCCAAACTTTGCAGCAAATATCACCGGAGCAATCATAGGACGATGATGCTCTGGGGATTCCACGAAGCTCCTGTTTCATGGATAAATCAAAATGAACCGAATTTCCGAAGTTGGAGAAGCAAACACGATTGGGAATATTCAGCGAAGGGTTGACATCCTGTGTTATGTATAAATGGTACAAAGTCATGAAGCGGGTTTGAGGATTCAACTCAAGGAGCTTCTCAAAATTATCGATCACCTGGGGGTTCATAACTTCACACCTGGTGAGGAGCCGGAGAGATAATTCAGAAAACCGATCCGAGAGTGGTAACATGCCAGCCAGCACTTCAAGACTCATGGTATGAGTCGAGTGCATACAACCTAACGCGATACGAAGACACCGATACTGAATACGTTCCAGTTTGATGATGTGCGACCGAGCCGCTGACTGAAAACAAAAACTACCGTATTCCATAACCGAAAAAATCGTTGTCCGGTACAACGTTAGCAGATCTTGCGGATGCGCTCCCCACCAGGTCCCGGTAATTGTGCAGAGAAAGTTGATCCTTTGTTGGCACTTTCGCTTCAGATACTCAATGTGGGATCTCCAGGTGCACTTTGAATCGAACCAGAAACCAAGATATTTAAATGACATAGAATGAGTTATCGGTTTACCCAAAATTTGAAGCTTCGGTTGTGCAGGGTTATGCTTCTTAGAAAAAACTACCAACTCGGTTTTCTCCGTAGAGAATTCGATACCTAGCTCGAGAGCCCAAGTAGACAAATTGTCTAAGGTATCCTGTAAGGGTCCTTGCAGATCGACCCCATTGGGTCCCGTGACAGACACTACACCGTCATCTGCAAGTTGTCTCAACGTACAATACTCACTCAGACAACCGTCAATGTCTTTGACATAAAAATTATACAAAAGGGGGCTTAAACATGATCCCTGGGGGAGACCCATGTAGCTAAATCGAAAGGTGTAGAGGTTCCATGAGAAAAGCTCATATGTTTCTCTGACAGCAAATTGTACAAAAAATTGTTCATTAATGGTGAAAAACCACAAGCGTGGAGTTTATCTGAGAGAACTTCAACAGATACTGAATCAAAAGCCCCCTTGATATCCAAGAAAACAGAAGCCATTTGCTCTTTTTTTAGCAAAAGCTAACTGAATCTCTGTGGAAAGCAACGCGAGGCAGTCGTTCGTTCCCTTACCCCTACGGAAACCATATTGAGTATCTGAAAGCAGGTTATTCGTCTCAACCCATTTGTCCAGGCGGAAAAGGATCATTTTCTCCAACAACTTTCGAATACAAGATAACATCGCGATGGGTCGATGGGAGTTGTGGTCGGACGCGGGTTTACCAGGTTTTTGAATGGCAATAACTCTCACCCGTCTCCAGTCATCCGGTACAATGTTGAGAGCCAGAAACTGATTAAACAAGTGCAACATGCGCCTCTTAGCGACGCCTGGAAGGTTTTTAAGCAAGTTGAACTTGATTCTATCAGCCCCCTGGAGCCGTATTGCCACACGAAAGGAGTGCGAGAGAGAGTTCTACCATTGAAAAAGGTTGGCTGATCTCATCTATCGAATTCGTGGTTTCGCGAGGAAACATTTGTGCTGTCACAGAATCTAGACAAACTTTTCGCGCGAACTTGAGGATCCATTGGTCCGAATACTCCTCGTTCTCGTTGTTCGTAATTCTGCTACGCAATCTTCGCGCCGTGTTCCAAAGGGTATTCATCAACGTTTCACGCGATAGCCCGTCCACGAATTGTCGCCAGTAACCGCGTTTCTTGGCCTTGATGAGGCTCTTAAATTCTCGTTCGAGAGCCGTGTACCTTTCGAAGTGCTCAGGTGTTCCACGTCTACGAAAAACTTTGAACGCGTCGGACTTTTTGCGGTAAACCTCGGTGCATTGCTGATCCCACCATGGGGAAGGAGGTTTCCTGCGAAATGACGTTCCTGGAACTGGTCGAGTTTGAGCTTGAAGCGCGCTTTCCAAAATCAGGTTGGAGAGGAAGATATATTCCTCCAGCGGTGGAAGCCCTTCTACCGTTGTTACGGCTTCATCTGTTGCTGTCCTGAACCTTGTTCAATCGATATTACGAGTTAGATCATACGTGACGTTGATCGATTCCGGCGGAGTGAGCCCGGTGGCAACCGAAATTTTAATAGGCAAATGATCACTACCGTGGGGATCCTGGATCACATTCCACGTGCAATCCAACGATAATGAATTCGAGCAAAGTGTGAGGTCTAACCTACTGCCAAGTGAGGATGGACCAGCCAAGCGTGTAATTTCTCCATTGTTGAGAACGGTCTTATTGAAGTTGTCACAGAGGTCGTATATCAAAGAAGACCGGTTGTCATCGTACAGTTCTCCCCAGCCTGTACCGTGAGAGTTAAAATCTCCCATGACCAACCGCGGAGCAGGAAGAACCGAACAAATATCTGAAAGTTGTTTCTGGTTTATTGAGGCTCTAGGAGGAATATAAACGGAAGCAATGCAAAGGCTTCTATTTTTAATAACACCCTGACATGCGACAACTTCAATACCTGGAATAGGAGGAAAATTCACTCTATAGAAGGAGTAGCACTTTTTGATCCCCAAAAGTACTCCTCCTCCACGTGAATCCTCACGATCAAGCCGAATAATGTTGAAATCGTGAATCGGAAGATCGATTTCGTGTGAAAGCCATGTTTCACAAAGAGCAAATGCATCACAACCGATATTGTGAGCTAAAAATTTAAATGATTCCAATTTAGGAATAAGACTTCGACAATTCCACTGCAGAACAGTGATCAAATCCCCGACCTCTTTTGGCAAATTATCCATCGAAGGAATTGATAGCTGCAAGGAGGGACCACTTTAATGTTAATTTCTTCAAAAAAAGTTTTCACAGTGGGAAGCATTGCCATAACAATGCTTTTAAGAAGGTCAGACATTTCGAGGTACTTGAAAATACCTTCCACAATATCATCAAATGAAAACAGCCCAGATGAAGAGGGGGCTTCTGTTCTTAAAATCGGGGCATCAGGGGTCTTGGATGTCCCCGGGAGAGATGGGAAATCCTGTGTGTAGTTGGCACTTCGAAAACCAGGAGGATTTGGATAATCCTTATTTCCACTGCTCTTTGAATTGGGCAGGTTGATTTGGGGTTTCTGTTCAGCTACTTTCCCTGCTCGGATGCGTCTTTGCTTCCGTGAAGCACCTTCCGGAAAACTGAAAGAGGTCCCCTCCTCAACCAAGTCCGAATCAGACTCGTCATCTGACAGAGCAGCAAAAGGATTTGTATTGATATCGGGTGGCGAGGCTTTCTTAAGCATTTCTGCAAAAGATTGCCTTGAACGTTGTTTTAGAGAACGTTCCAATTTTTCCCCGCGTTGTTTGTACGCCGGGCATGACGAGAGAGCATGGGGAGGAGTTCCCTTGCAGAAAACGCATTTTAGTGTGTTATCTGCACAGGGACCAGCCTCATGTTTCTCCCTGCAAGTTGAGCAGCGTGCCTTATTGCCGCAATGAGAGGCCGTATGCCCCATCTGCTGGCAGTTTTGGCAGATCATTACCCGGGGTACAAATAAGCGCACGGGTAGCCGAAGTTTGTCCAGTTCTAAGTAGTGAGGAAGGGCAGAGCCAGACAAGGTCACCCGAAACGAGTCTGTGGGGGTAACTTTTTTCTTACCCTCGCTGTGCGATATTTTCACTAATTTTGTTACTTCCAGTATCTGTACTGGGGGGAGCAGAGGGTTCTTGAATCGGTCAACCGCCCGCTTCTCCAAAATTTCAGGGCACAGACTCGCCTCTGTGACTACTCCTACAATCTCCACATCACGAGCTGGAATATAAACTCTATATTCCAGTGTAAAATGCTGGGAGGAAGCAATCTCATTAGCCTGCTTCAGGTTAGAGACGACAACACGGAGTTTATTAAATTTTACTTTCGTGATCTCTGTCACGGCTGAGAATCGCTTCGTCAAATCAGTAGTTATTTGGCACACGTTCAGAGGTTTAATTTTGGGCTTAAAGTAGACAGCCCATGGACCGACCGAGTCCATTGGATAAGATCGCGGTCCCCATCCCCCCTCCCCAGGTGGCAAAGGCACTTTTTCAGCTAAACCGTCCATGTCGAAGAAACCTCTTCAACATGCACGATTTGCCTTACTTGTGGGAGCGTTGAACGCTCCCAACAATTTAAATCACACACAAACACAACATAGGAACACACAAATTAACGCTAAACTCTAGTGGGATGAGAGACAGAGGAAAAAACTTAACTAATATTACTGATCTGTTGCTGCTGCTGCTGGTGCTACTGCTGCTGACACACCGTATGCCTGAACGTGGCACTTCTATGCGGGCAGCGGGGAGCTGTGCGCTACGTGGGTGTACGGGTGAATCCGATCGCCTTCGGGTGCACTCGCTCAACGATGTCGGATGACCGTTGGCGATGTAGTAGTGTATCGCTGGTTAGCGTCACCACGCGGAGATGAAGCGAAAATGAGCGGAATGATAATTCGCCAGCAAGCACTGCTTGATTATCTTATTTCACTGGAAAACCACACTGCCTTCTTAGAAAAAAAAACTCACTTTCACTTCTTTCACTGAAGTGAATAGATTTTGAAAAAGAAACTAATTATTTCCAAGGATCGCACTCGAAAAATCTTCCAAAATAACGGAGCGCTGGATCGAACGGACTTTCTTCTTTCGCTGAACGAAGTGAGATGATTTAATGTATTCAAATGATCTGAAACGTAATAAATTTAATGAAAATTGAAAAAAAAAACAACATTGTTACTACTTCTTCTCTCCCTAAACAGAACTATCCGAAACACACATACATATCCCAAAACATCAACTTGATTCTTTTCCATCGCGTCCAAACAGAAACGGGTAAGTTTGACTGCCACCGTGTCTGAGAAAAATTACCTGTTTTTCAATAATCTATTATGAAAATTATATTTTGTTGTGGACATCACGACTAACAATAAAAAAGGGCCAAAAAATTGTAAAAACATAAATTTCTGTTATTACAATTCGCAATAACTTGAGAACGGCTAGGCTTACGAAAAAAGTTTCCATACGTTTTTTGATTAAAAATGATGCATAAAATCGTTTTTCAGTTTATTTTTTAAAAAAAAAACTGTCATATCAACATTTTCAAAAAATTCATAAATATTTAAAAACAAAAACTAAAATAATTAGAGAAGTGACTATCTTAAACTCTTCACCAGCTTTATGGTCATAATTTCAGCTTCTTTAAAAAAAAATAGGATAATCGAAGGGGTGTCTTTTGAAATCAGGGTTTTATGTTTTTTAAGCATGAATTTACATTTTTTTTAGTTTTAATGAATCTTTTTTTTTTTTAAAGAACACTTCATTACATACAACTTTTTTAAAGACGACATTTTGATCAGATGAGTCGTTTGAGACAAATTTTTTTTGAAAAAATAAAATCCACATTTAAATACGCCCTTATAGAAAATTAGTCCAGGATAATTTTGGATTTTTTTTATGGGAAACGTAATTTTGGGTAGAAACATAGTAGCATTATATCATAACACTAATTCGACTGACTATCAGCAACACTAATGCCATAACACATTTTTTCGACTACTCCCATGCTGTGTAGCATTACCTTTACATTAAAAATGTTATGATGCATTACCACATTTCTACAAACTACTTAACGTTAAATACGCATTAAATGATGCATTATTGCATTATCTCAATAAATGCTTCATCGCTGGCTAAAAAGCAGCATTGGTGCAGTATCATCTGGATGACATTTTCCAATTTGACTTTAGAAATGAGAACATATGATCGAGCTGAGCTGCCTGTCAGATCCAGAATCGTCGTCTTCATTCTCCTTCACCTTGCACTTAGCAGCAGAGAGTTTGGTTTGGAATATGGCTGCATTATGGGGAGCCGCAGGTTTTTCTGGTTGTTGGTATTCAGAGGACTGAGCTGTTTTTACAACGAGGAATCTTCATTCTCATATATATGATATATCATTTTCATTTATGATCCAGTTGATACCCAGTGCGGGTATCAAAATTGTGTCGGCTTGTTGTGCGATGAACGGCGGTGGGAATGATTTCATTTGTAACTCGTATCGGGTTGAGGTTTGCGCTGATAAAAGGTTCGGGAATTGCAGTCTCAACGACGTGTTTAGCCAGAATCTAAAAATAGCTGCATGCCTTCCGTTTTAGTTAAAACGGTTCCTCTGCATCCTGCTTTGCATCTCACGCTCGAGGTTGAACATCCGACGAATGCTCCCAATGTTGCGGATCCCGTCAGCTACGACTTCAAGAGAGCTGATTACGACAGCATCCTCGGCATTTTGTTGAGCATCGACTGGAATGTTACTCTTGATACCGACGATATCAACGTTGCAGTTCAGACCTTCTCCAATATCGTGAGCTATGCTATCGATCGCCATGTTCCTAAACGGGTTCTTCTAAAGACCAGAAATCCACCGTGGCAGTCCGCTGCACTAAGAAGGCTCAAATCTTCAAAAAGTGCAGCATTCAGACGGTATTCTAAGCATGGGGGAGTTTCACTGCGATTCCGATACCTGCGAATCAACAGCGAATACAAATGGATGTCTCGCCAGAGTCGTGCCAATTATCTAAGAAATGTGCAGGATAGGCTGAAATTAGCTCCTAAGTCTTGCTGGAAACATGTCAACGATCAAAGGAAAGAATCTGGACTACCGTCAACGTTAACATACGGAGAACGCACAGCATCGAATTTCGAGGACATTTGCGAACTTTTCAAAGTAAAATTTGAGGGCGCGTTTTGCTCCGAGATATTGACACAGGGTCAAATTTCGCTAGCAGCAAGTAATGTGCCGCTATCTTGTAATCCATCAAACACCATCAATATTGACGATTCAATGATCCGCTCAGCTATTTTTAAAATGAAATCATCAACATCGGTTGGTCCGGATGGTATCCCTGCAGTTATTTTCAAAAAGTGCTGTACTGGCATAATATCCCCTCTTCGTCACATGTTCCAACTCTCTCTAACAACTGGAACATTTCCCTCGCTCTGGAAATCGGCCTACATGTTTCCAGTTTTCAAAAAAGGCGACAAGCACAACGCCGACAACTACAGAGGAATATCTGCATTGAATGCTGTAGCGAAGCTCTTTGAGTTGGTAGTTCTAGACCCAGTCTTCAATCATTGCAAGCAATATATAGCCGATACACAGCACGGGATCATGCTTAAGCGATCTACGACAACAAACCTTTTGACGTTCACAACATATGCGACAGATGTTATGTGTAAGGGCTTTCAAATAGATACAATTTATACTGACTTATCTTCAGCTTTCGATAAGATCAACCTTCGCATTGCATTAGCAAAACTTGAGCGACTGGGCTTTGGAGGCAGCGTTTTACGTTGGTTCCAATCGTACCTAACAGAACGACATCTAAGCGTTAGGATTGATGACTGCACATCTGGTGAATTCCTTGTCACATCCGGTATTCCCCAAGGAAGTCATCTTGGGCCCCTTGTCTTCTTGTTGTACTTCAACGACGTGAATCTTTGTATGGAAGGCCCTAGGTTATCTTTTGCTGATGACTTGAAAATTTACAATCAGGTCAAGTCCATCGAAGACGCATGGTTTCTTCAACACCAACTTGATAGTTTCGCTTCGTGGTGCAACACAAACAGGATGGTGCTGAATCCTACCAAGTGCTCCGCTGTTTCTTTCACAAGGAAGAAGAAACCGATAATTTTCGACTACCACCTCGAAGGCAGCATTATTAAACGTGTGAATCGTGCGTCAAGGATCTAGGAGTTTTTCTCGATGCTGGACTTACATACAAGGAACATATCAGCTACATTGTTTCCAAAGCAAACCGCAGTTTGGGATTCATCATGAGAATGGCAAAGGACTTTACGGATGTATATTGCTTAAAGAGCCTCTACTGTTCGCTGGTGCGATCCACGCTGGAGTACTGCTCAGCAGTATGGAACCCGCACTATCTAAATGGAGTTGATAGAATCGAGGCAGTGCAGTGAAGGTTTGTGCGATTTGCTCTCCGTCGTTTACCATGGAATAATCCACGTGATCTGCCTAGATATGTACACCGCATGCAACTTATTGGCCTTGACACACTAGAAGTGAGGAGAGATCTATCACGTGTCATGTTGGTTCCCGATCTTTTCATGGCAAAAATTGACTGTCCGATGCTGCTTAACCAAATCAACATTCATGTTCGTTCTCGTGCACTTCGCAACAACATCTTTCTTCGAACACCATTTCGTCGAACAAACTATGGCGCCAACGGAGCTCTTGTTGGTATTCAACGAACATTCAATCGAGTGTCATCTGGGTTTGACTTCCACCTACCTCGCCAAAGAATTAAAACTAATTTTTTGAATATTCTTAGGAACCACATTGTGTCTGTTGATAATAACAAATAAATAAATGAAATATGTTTTTATAGAACGACAAAGAGGGTATGCTTAGGGTATGCTTCCTTTATATTATGCAGTTGTCTTATATAATTCCATTGCTCTCTTTGCTAAGAGTGTTAACGCAATCGGCATTCATCCATCAGTCGTGAGAAGCCTTGGTTCGAATCCTTATGTAAGAAACACATTTGAGCTTATAAAAATTAAATCTCATCAATGTATTGAAGTGTATTTGTATTTGGACTATAGGCTGTAAGCCCGTTACCCTTCTTAAAATTAGAATACGACATACATATTTTACACATTACACACTTAGTTGGCCTCTAAAATATAGTCTTAGTCTACCACGAATTACTTCTGTTGTCATATTAATAGAAATTACATCCTGTAGTCTGTTGAGCTCATTCATAAATCTGCTTGTAGGCTCGTGCTGCGTGTAGTTTCTTGACCGCAATGGAGGATCGAATACCCTTCGTCGACGTAGAGAAACCGGGCTGGTATTGAAGCTGAGTCGATCGTAAAGCAACGAACTCTGAATCCGCCCACTTAATATATTGCAGAAGAATACTGTGTCGGCGATTTTGTGTCTACTACTGATTGTGTCAATGTCAACCAGACAGCAGAGGTCTTCGTTCTCCACTCCATCCAAGATTCCTCAAAGCAAATTTCAGGAACTTTTTCTGAACTCCCTCTAGCCTTTGGATATGCACTTCGTACTGTGGTCGCCATATCACACTCGAAAAGTCGAGTTTAGTCCTAACGAGGCTGATGTATATTGTAAGGATTGCATAGGGATCAGTATATTCTCGCCCGAAACGTCTAGTGAGTGCAAAGAGCTGCAACGATTCCTTAATAACATTGTTGATGTGATCATTAAATGTTAGGAACTGGTCCATCGTTACTCCCAAGTCCCGAATACTCTCAGCTAGTTGCAGGATCGAATTCTCCAATGTGTAGTTGCAAATGATTGGTTGAACTCTCCTGGTGTACGTCATAACGGAGCATTTGCTTGGGTTTATGCTAAGTCCGTTTTCACCGACAAACCTAACCAAATTGTTTAAATCCTGTTGGAGCAAAAGGCAGTCATCGGCTATTTTCACCGGTAGGAAAATTTTCACATCATCTGCATAGATGAGCACTATTGCTTTTGTCATGAATGACGGCAGCTTATTCATAACCATGACAAAAAGCAGCGGGCCTAGGTGGCTACCCTGTGGAACTCCTGAACGTACGACAAAGGTACCAGATGCATTGTTGAGCACTCTGACGAACTGTATTCTCTCCTGAAGATATGACTTGATCCATTCAAACAACATGCCGCCGATACCGAAATCAGCTGCAGCACGCATTATGCTATCTATTCCCACCACATCGAAAGCCTTGCTCATATCCGTATATACGCAGTCAACTTGATACCCCTTTGATATATAATCAGTCACCATGGAAGTGAATTCACCCAGGTTCGTCACAACTGACTTTCTTTTCAGGAACCCATGCTGTGTAGTTGAAACACGATCGTTGATTCGTTCATAAAGATGGGAGTAAACGAGTTGCTCGAACAGTTTTGGCATCGCGGACTGAATAGCTACGCCCCGGTAGTTTTCAGCGTCAAAACGGGATCCTTTTTTATGAATAGGCGTTATATGAGATATTTTCCATATAGGCGGGAAATAACCAGACGAAAGAGAAGCGTTAAAAAGAATGGTCAAGGGTTCGACGTACTCATCCTTGAATTCCTTCAGAACCTTAGCTGGCAACCTGTCGGGTCCTGCTGATTTGCTTGAGTCTAGATCCGACAAACCTTTTCTTACTTCTTCACTTGGTAGCTCTAAAAAGTCAACGGCCGCACCGACAGGGGTGTTGATTTCAGTGGAGTGATCGTTTCGATAAACATTTTTGAAATATTCAGCGAAGAGTTCAGCGGTATCCTGTCCATTAGCAGAAGATCTGTTTCCATACTTAATCACCTCCGGTATCCCGATGTTTTTTCGCCTGCTATTCACGAACTTCCAGAAAGATTTGGGATTTTCTTTAATTCCATTCTGAATCCCTGTGATATACACTTGATACGCTTCTCAGTGCAGCACTTTGAAAGTTCCCAGTAGTTGTTTGTAGGAAGTAATGTTCTCCGGGGTAGGATTGCGTCGCATTTTCTTCAGTGCTTTTCGTTATCTTTGAGAACTTGTATCAATATCGGCGAGAACCATTCTGGGTACGGGTTTTCCCTTGAACGTTCCTTGTAAAAGGGTGCAAAACGTGTGAACATGGTGAACAACACAAAATAAAACGAGAGGACGTTGAAATCTATGTTGTTTTCCACAATTGTAGAATCGAGTCCACAATTCAAAACATCGACTGAGTTGAGAAAATCCACCATTAACGCAGCATGTTGCTTGTACGTGTCTGAATCGTGGTCGAAATCATCTTGGGAAATGAAAATGTCGCCCCACAAAATATCCATTAATGCCATTTTAACCGACGCCGTATTCATTAACTCAAGGTTCAAGTGCTTTTTGGACATCCCAATCTGCAACTCGCGTAGTGCATCCGTAGCTATCGTCAGTTGCATTGCGTAGTGGTGAATTTCGTGCTTAATTATAGGGTCAGTCACAACAACTTTGCAGGACTCGGTGTCAGTGGTGAATACGCGAAGTAACGCGAAGATGCCGTAAAATAATATGAATTAATATCCCTAAATAAAACGTAACAGAGGAAATGAATTCAAATAGAAGAAAATTAAATACATTTTTGAGGTTTTTTTTTCCAAAATATTCCAAACTCTATATATGCTTTTTAAAATGCAATAAAACATTTCAATAGAAGCAGTAATTCAACTGCTGAAAAAGTTACTATGCCCTAATTATACTTGTTCTCGGGCTTCAATTAAGCAAGTGCGCTAGCTTTAATTTGACAGGAGTGGGGCCCTTTTCGACTTTAGTTCTACTTTAAGGACGCATGTAAGATTAGACTGCTTTATACCATAAACTTATATCGTAAAATAATGCAAAATTGATGTATCTATATAGAGCTTCATGGTTACTTGGGAACAAACATATGGACAAAATTTCATTCAGATCGGAGAGAGTAGGGTCCAACCGAGGACCCTACTCTCTCTAATAAGCTTGAAATGCTAAAGAAGAAGAAGAAGGGTCCAACCGGTTTGCTATTCTGGCTGGAAATGCTCTATGTATCACTGAGCTGCTGCTGCTGCTGCTGCCGCTGCTGCCGGGTGACGAACGTTGGTGGGGTGTGAAGCGCAACGAGTGTGGTTCGATGAACTGTTACAGCAGATGGAATGGATCAAATAGACTTTCACTTGATGGGCTGCTGGTGTGCGTGATCACGCAGAGATGCAGATGTGCAAAATGGCTTGACGGCTGCCAATTGCAATCAATTACACTGTGCTACAAAAAAAAGTGAAAGAACTTTCAAAGTGACATGGTAGACATTTTTTATCTGGTCAAATAACCGTGTTCAACATATTTGTAACACCCTAAAAATGTGTAAAAATGTGTTTTGTGCCATTTTCTTGGTACAACTAATTGAAATTGCTTAATGTAGGATACATATCGTTGTTGTCCCATAAATTTTGAATAAAACTAGGTACATTTCATCTAAAAAAAATGAAAATTGTCAAAGTGACAACGCTTTTCCCCAAAAAAGAAATTCAACGTTGAGAGCGCTCCGAAGTAACAATGTATAAAGGAAAGGAATAAGCACAATGGAAAGGTAATTCAGAGTTTCAACGAAAAATGAACATTCTGGATTATATTTTTATTGATTATATAGCTCTTTACATACTATTTCTCTTACTGTTTTAATCTTGTCTTTCAAATTTGCACTCAAAGCAGAAAGACAGTGAATATTCGGATAACAGCGGCAAATTGTATGTGTTCAAAATAGATTTCAGTTAAAAATGTTTGCTTGATCTTCTGCGTTTATAAGACGAGTCATCGGTTTCACGTTGCAGTGACCAGCAGTATTTAGCTATCATCCAAACTTGGTTCTTTCCTGTAAACCGTTTTTCAATCGTTGATACTTCTTGGTGGAACCGCTCACCTTGTTCGTCGCTGAATTGACCGAGATTGTCTAGGGAAAATTCCAAATGAGAATGCAAAATATTAATTTTTACAGACATGTTGCATCCCATCTCTCCATAGGCTTCCAAAAATTCATGGACCAGCTCAATGTAATTTGAACTTCTTTCTTTT
Source organism: Aedes koreicus (assembly GCA_024533555.2). Classification (NCBI taxonomy): domain Eukaryota; kingdom Metazoa; phylum Arthropoda; class Insecta; order Diptera; family Culicidae; genus Aedes; species Aedes koreicus. The sequence goes on from JAHHFK020005911.1 coordinate 23,483, forward strand.
CCAAGAAACTTTTGGCACATAGAAATAAAACTAAGCCATGCTCTTTTCTCTACTTGGTTCAATTTCTTTACAAAGTCCTTATCAGTCATAAGCTTAAGAATCTGTGGTCCAACGAAAACGCCTGTAATTCATAATAATCAGAATATTAATTAATCAGAATATTGACTGTAACAACCGCGGGAGGAAATGAGGGTACGATGATCCTTTAGACAGCATTTAGGATGGAAACGCCATCATCGCGATATACATTTATAATTGAGTATATTTCTCCAAGCGTGGTGTGCGAATTATAATATTTGAAGGGATATCTTCTCGTCACTCGTGACACCCTGGTAGCGGAACAGTGATCCGATATATATATATTTATATATATATGTATATACATTGCTAACTCAAAGCGATATCTTACAGTATCCCGATTTCGAGAAACCTTTTATATTGACCACAGATGCTAGCAATTTTGCTATCGGAGCGGTCTTATCTCAGGGAGTCATTGGAAGAGAACAACCTGTGGCATATGCATCGAGAACCTTATCGAAAAGCGAAGAAAACTACTCCGCTATCGAAAAAAAACTCCTTGCTATAGTGTGGGCAGTAAAATACTTTCGACCATACCTCTTTGGCCAAAAGTTCACACTTTACACGGACCACCAACCCCTTACGTACGCTCTCAATCTTAAAACCCTCAATTCCAAATTAGTGAAATGGAGATTGCAGCTGACCGAATTCGATTTTGAAATAAAACATCGGCCAGGAAAACAAAACGTTGTGGCTGATGCACTTTCCAGAATACCAGCCGAGATCAATTTGAACGAAGAAGATTCGGGTTCCAGTTCTGTCCACTCAGCTGACACGGATATTTCAGAATTTATAAAATATACAGAACAGCCTTTAAACATGTTTCATAACCAGATTGTTTTGAGAATTGATGAACATGAATCTGAGGTGTATGAAGAAATTTTCCCGAAAATGTACCGCAGAACAATAACAAGAATAAATTTTGGAGTCCCCACATTAATCCGTATATTTCGTGATTTCATGAACCCAAATAAAGTGAATTGTATTCTGTGCCCCGAGAACATTATTCAATCACTGCAAGTAGTATACAAAAACTACTTTAGCCGCTGCAAAACATTTAAAGTTCTTATTACCCAAAAAATCTTAATCGACTTAAAAACGGCAGAAGAACAAAATACAATCATTTCCGACACCCATGAAACCGCACACAGAGGCATACGAGAAAATAAAGACGCGATTTTCCGGCGATTCTATTTCTCAAACCTCATATGGCCAAGAAAGGAAACTTCTTTTCGTAAAAATTCGCTCTTATCTAGCTGAATTTTCAAATTTGCTTTTCTTAGAGCATCAAGAATTTTTCGAAGATTTTCCAATTGTTCTTGCAATGAAGTCGAGAAAACGATAATGTCGTCCATATAGACCAGACAACATTTTCCTATCAATCCACGCAAGACATGGTCCATTACACGTTGGAATGTTGCGGGCGCATTCTTCAACCCGAAGGGCATTCGCAAGAATTCGTAAAGGCCATGTTCTACTGAAAAGGCTGTTTTGGGTACATCTCTAGAGTGTACTTCGATCTGGAGAAAACCAGACGTTAAGTCAAGTGTAGAGAAGTATTGGCAACGGCCTAATTTATCTAATATATCGGTTATGTTTGGCAGAGGGTATTTGTCATCTACAGTTTTTTCATTCAACTTTCTGTAGTCGACTACCAATCGCCATTTTTGTATACCCGAAGCGTCAATCTTCTTGGGCACAATCCAAATTGGAGAGCACCAAGGTGATGTGCTTGGTTGAATTATCCCTTTAGCGAGCATATCTGTTATTTGACGTTGTACCTCCTGTTTGTGGACAAACGGGTAACGATAGCTTTAGCTCTTTAGCTATGTATGGGAATATCATCTTTAGTTTCTAGTTTGTGCTTAATTACGTTAGAAAAAGTGAGGTCAGAATTTGCAGCAAATTGTGGTCGTGTGTAGAACGTATTTGTTGGTTGGGGCCTGGGTAATAATTGTTGATTTTGGGGTTATATATATATAAATATATATATATATATATATATATATATATATATATATATATATATATATATATATATATATATATATATATATATATGTATATACATATATATATATATATATATATATATATATATATATATATATATATATATATATATATATATATATATATATATATATATATATATATATATATATATATATATATATATATATATATATATATATATATATATATATATATATATATATATATATATATATATATATATATATATATATATATATATATATATATATATATATATATATATATATATATATATATATATATATATATATATATATATATATATATATATATATATATATATATATATATATATATATATATATATATATATATATATATATATATATATATATATATATATATATATATATATATATATATATATATATATATATATATATATATATATATATATATATATATATATATATATATATATATATATATATATATATATATATATATATATATATATATATATATATATATATATATATATATATATATATATATATATATATATATATATATATATATATATATATATATATATATATATATATATATATATATATATATATATATATATATATATATATATATATATATATATATATATATATATATATATATATATATATATATATATATATATATATATATATATATATATATATATATATATATATATATATATATATATATATATATATATATATATATATATATATATATATATATATATATATATATATATATATATATATATATATATATATATATATATATTTATATATTTATATATATAACCCCAAAATCAACAATTATTACCCAGGCCCCAACCAACAAATACGTTCTACACACGACCACAATTTGCTGCAAATTCTGACCTCACTTTTTCTAACGTAATTAAGCACAAACTAGAAACTAAAGATGATATTCCCATACATAGCAAAAGCTATCGTTACCCGTTTGTCCACAAACAGGAGGTACAACGTCAAATAACAGATATGCTCGCTAAAGGGATAATTCAACCAAGCACATCACCTTGGTGCTCTCCAATTTGGATTGTGCCCAAGAAGATTGACGCTTCGGGTATACAAAAATGGCGATTGGTAGTCGACTACAGAAAGTTGAATGAAAAAACTGTAGATGACAAATACCCTCTGCCAAACATAACCGATATATTAGATAAATTAGGCCGTTGCCAATACTTCTCTACACTTGACTTAACGTCTGGTATTCTCCAGATCGAAGTACACTCTAGAGATGTACCCAAAACAGCCTTTTCAGTAGAACATGGCCTTTACGAATTCTTGCGAATGCCCTTCGGGTTGAAGAATGCGCCCGCAACATTCCAACGTGTAATGGACCATGTCTTGCGTGGATTGATAGGAAAATGTTGTCTGGTCTATATGGACGACATTATCGTTTTCTCGACTTCATTGCAAGAACAATTGGAAAATCTTCGAAAAATTCTTGATGCTCTAAGAAAAGCAAATTTGAAAATTCAGCTAGATAAGAGCGAATTTTTACGAAAAGAAGTTTCCTTTCTTGGCCATATGAGGTTTGAGAAATAGAATCGCCGGAAAATCGCGTCTTTATTTTCTCGTATGCCTCTGTGTGCGGTTTCATGGGTGTCGGAAATGATTGTATTTTGTTCTTCTGCCGTTTTTAAGTCGATTAAGATTTTTTGGGTAACAAGAACTTTAAATGTTTTGCAGCGGCTAAAGTAGTTTTTGTATACTACTTGCAGTGATTGAATAATGTTCTCGGGGCACAGAATACAATTCACTTTATTTGGGTTCATGAAATCACGAAATATACGGATTAATGTGGGGACTCCAAAATGTATTCTTGTTATTGTTCTGCGGTACATTTTCGGGAAAATTTCTTCATACACCTCAGATTCATGTTCATCAATTCTCAAAACAATCTGGTTATGAAACATGTTTAAAGGCTGTTCTGTATATTTTATAAATTCTGAAATATCCGTGTCAGCTGAGTGGACAGAACTGGAACCCGAATCTTCTTCGTTCAAATTGATCTCGGCTGGTATTCTGGAAAGTGCATCAGCCACAACGTTTTGTTTTCCTGGCCGATGTTTTATTTCAAAATCGAATTCGGTCAGCTGCAATCTCCATTTCACTAATTTGGAATTGAGGGTTTTAAGATTGAGAGCGTACGTAAGGGGTTGGTGGTCCGTGTAAAGTGTGAACTTTTGGCCAAAGAGGTATGGTCGAAAGTATTTTACTGCCCACACTATAGCAAGGAGTTTTTTTTCGATAGCGGAGTAGTTTTCTTCGCTTTTCGATAAGGTTCTCGATGCATATGCCACAGGTTGTTCTCTTCCAATGACTCCCTGAGATAAGACCGCTGTGCGAATTATAATATTTGAAGGGATATCTTCTCGTCACTCGTGACACCCTGGTAGCGGAACAGTGATCCGATATATATATATTTATATATATATATATATATATATATATATATATATATATATATATATATATATATATATATATATATATATATATATATATATATATATATATATATATATATATATATATATATTTATATATATATATATATATATATATATATATATATATATATATATATATATATATATATATATATATATATATATATATATATATATATATATATATATATATATATATATATATATATATATATATATATATATATATATATATATATTTATATATATATATATATATATATATATATATATATATATATATATATATATATATATATATATATATATATATATATATATATATATATATATATATATATATATATATATATATATATATATATATATATATATATATATATATATATATATATATATATATATATATATATATATATATATATATATATATATATATATATATATATATATATATATATATATATATATATATATATATATATATATATATATATATATATATATATATATTTATATATATATAACCCCAAAATCAACAATTATTACCCAGGCCCCAACCAACAAATACGTTCTACACACGACCACAATTTGCTGCAAATTCTGACCTCACTTTTTCTAACGTAATTAAGCAGAAACTAGAAACTAAAGATGATATTCCCATACATAGCAAAAGCTATCGTTACCCGTTTGTCCACAAACAGGAGGTACAACGTCAAATAACAGATATGCTCGCTAAAGGGATAATTCAACCAAGCACATCACCTTGGTGCTCTCCAATTTGGATTGTGCCCAAGAAGATTGACGCTTCGGGTATACAAAAATGGCGATTGGTAGTCGACTACAGAAAGTTGAATGAAAAAACTGTAGATGACAAATACCCTCTGCCAAACATAACCGATATATTAGATAAATTAGGCCGTTGCCAATACTTCTCTACACTTGACTTAACGTCTGGTTTTCACCAGATCGAAGTACACTCTAGAGATGTACCCAAAACAGCCTTTTCAGTAGAACATGGCCTTTACGAATTCTTGCGAATGCCCTTCGGGTTTAAGAATGCGCCCGCAACATTCCAACGTGTAATGGACCATGTCTTGCGTGGATTGATAGGAAAATGTTGTCTGGTCTATATGGACGACATAATCGTTTTCTCGACTTCATTGCAAGAACAATTGGAAAATCTTCGAAAAATTCTTGATGCTCTAAGAAAAGCAAATTTGAAAATTCAGCTAGATAAGAGCGAATTTTTACGAAAAGAAGTTTCCTTTCTTGGCCATATCGTCACCGATCAGGGGGTGAAGCCAAATCCAAACAAAATCGATGCCATCAAGAAATGGCCAGTACCTAAGAACCAGAAGGAATTAAGAGGCTTCCTTGGGATTTTAGGTTATTACAGAAGGTTTATACGCGATTTTGCTAAAATCACAAAACCTTTGACGGCACAACTTCGAAAAGGTGAGCATGTAGAGCATACTCCTCTTTTCATTAAAACTTTTGAGTTATGTAAGACATTGCTAACTCAAAGCGATATCTTACAGTATCCCGATTTCGAGAAACCTTTTATATTGACCACAGATGCTAGCAATTTTGCTATCGGAGCGGTCTTATCTCAGGGAGTCATTGGAAGAGACAAACCTGTGGCATATGCATCGAGAACCTTATCGAAAAGCGAAGAAAACTACTCCGCTATCGAAAAAAAACTCCTTGCTATAGTGTGGGCAGTAAAATACTTTCGACCATACCTCTTTGGCCAAAAGTTCACACTTTACACGGACCACCAACCCCTTACGTACGCTCTCAATCTTAAAACCCTCAATTCCAAATTAGTGAAATGGAGATTGCAGCTGACCGAATTCGATTTTGAAATAAAACATCGGCCAGGAAAACAAAACGTTGTGGCTGATGCACTTTCCAGAATACCAGCCGAGATCAATTTGAACGAAGAAGATTCGGGTTCCAGTTCTGTCCACTCAGCTGACACGGATATTTCAGAATTTATAAAATATACAGAACAGCCTTTAAACATGTTTCATAACCAGATTGTTTTGAGAATTGATGAACATGAATCTGAGGTGTATGAAGAAATTTTCCCGAAAATGTACCGCAGAACAATAACAAGAATACATTTTGGAGTCCCCACATTAATCCGTATATTTCGTGATTTCATGAACCCAAATAAAGTGAATTGTATTCTGTGCCCCGAGAACATTATTCAATCACTGCAAGTAGTATACAAAAACTACTTTAGCCGCTGCAAAACATTTAAAGTTCTTGTTACCCAAAAAATCTTAATCGACTTAAAAACGGCAGAAGAACAAAATACAATCATTTCCGACACTCATGAAACCGCACACAGAGGCATACGAGAAAATAAAGACGCGATTTTCCGGCGATTCTATTTCTCAAACCTCAAACAAAAAGTCAGAGAGTACATAATTTTATGCAAAACCTGCAACAAGCAGAAATATGAACGGCGCCCTTACGAAATTCATCTTGCCGAGACCCCCATTCCGAAACAACCGTTGGACATTATACACATAGATGTCTATATCGTCCAACCCAATCTTTTTCTCTCCGTAGTTGATAAACTCTCGAGATTCGGAACCCTTCTGCCCATTAAGTCACGTTGTATTTCAGATATCCGTAAAGCCCTGCTGAAGTACTTCGCGCTGTACGGTACACCAAAATTGATAGTGTCAGATAATGAACCTGCACTCAAGTCAATCGAAGTAAGAGGACTTCTTTATGACCTTAACGTGCAACAATATTTTACACCCTCAAACTACAGTCAAGCGAACGGGATTGTGGAACGCTTCCATTCCACAATTAGTGAGATCTTCAGAACAAACAAACATAAATACGAGAACCTGTCTAATAAAGAGAAATTTCTCATAGCTTGCTCTTTATACAATAACACTATTCATTCGTCAACTAAACTTAAACCGAGGGAAATATTCTATGCCATAAAAGAAGGGACCAAAAGACCCCTAAATTTGGATGCCATCATCGAGTACAGAGATAAGCTTTACGATGAAACCGTTTTGGATATTACGAAAACCCAGAAAAAACAACATGATTACCATAATGTTAGGAGAGAAGAACCTCCGGTTTTAGAATCAGGGAGCAATGTATTCCAGAAAACGCAAGGCGTGAAATCAAAAACAAAAGACCAGTATCAACTTACTCAAGTTGCAACAGATCGTAATCAAACATACATCGACGCCAACCATCGCAAATTGCATAAAACCAAAATGCGCAGGATAAGGATATGAAGTGTGACATTATGAGATCGGCGATCTTGTGGGATGGGATTGCCTCAATTAAACTCATAAACCGAAATGAAACTATACCCTACTAATTCGTTTTTACTTTTTAGGTCTGAAATACGCATGACTCGGAAAATGCACGTGATTTGGACTACTTTGATTCTACTAACAAGTTCTCTTTCCAGCATCTCACCACAATCCATTCAGATTAAAAACCTGGACAGAAATCCAGGGCTTTTGACATTAGATTTAGGAGATGGTTTTTTCAAAATTGGAAATCATAAGATATTCGACATAATTGACTGTAAGAACTATGAACCAATGGTCACGAAACTTTCGGCCACCCTAAAAGGCCTAAAAGCTTTTACCAATTTTTCGGACATTATAAACTTATTGGAATCAAAATTCGATACAACAAAAAATCTGTACAGCAACCTATTACCCATAACCAGGAAAAAAAGAGGTCTTATAAATATGTTAGGAACAACCATTAAACAAATTACAGGGAATTTAGACAACAATGACCTCATCGAAATTTCTGAAACGATCAAAAAACTTGAGTACGATAACCAGCTCCTTATAAACGAAAACAATGAACAAGCCAAAATTAACACTCAATTACAAGACCGAATAAACAGAGTTCTACGAGAGTTAGAAACGCAACACAATCAGATTAGGAAAAACATAATTACCCAAAGATCAGATTTAGGACAAAACAAAAACATGCAATTATTACAAGAAATTATTAAAATCAACCTTTATATGGACACGTTCAATTCACATTTAGAAACTGTTTCTGAATCAATACAACTTGCAAGGCTTGACATTATATCAAAAAATATCCTTTCACCTGGAGAATTACATTTTGCAATAGAACACTTACAAAACCAAGGCATTCTTATTAACCACCCAGAACAAGCATACCAATTCCTAGGATTAAATGCATTTTATAATCAGAGTAAAAATTTTTATATCGTTAACGTTCCATTATTTAAGACACAAAAGTACAAGACTCTCCTTTTAGAACCATTAATTATAGGGAATAGAACGATTAAGTTACCTGCTACCAAAATTTTGATCAGCGAAGAGGAGACGTTCTTCATAATCAACGATTGTCAACTAGTCTTTCAGTACTATGTCTGCGGACCGAATAATCTGCTAAACTCTACCAAAGATAGCTGTTTTACAAGACTGTTAAGAGGTTCATCTGGAAATTGCGTATTTAAAGAAGTAAGACAACCTTCGGAGGTCAAGCTAATTGTTAGCAATTATCTAATCATAGTTAGAACAAGTAGTAAACGCAACAGTACAAACCACTTGTGGTATACGAAATCGAACACTGACAGGAACATTTCTAATCGAGTTCCACAACTGCACAGTGGCCATCAATGATTCAAAGTTTTCAAATGACGAAATGATAAAAACTGAATCACCACGCATAATATCCTTGGATGGTTTGAATATCCAAGCAGAGACAATAGAACCAGACAAGACTTTCGAAAGGTTAAACATAGTCAACCGACGTCACCTGGACACATTAACAAAAACGCAAAAGCTCCACACTTTCACCTCGATAACCCTGTCTAGTTTCAGCATAACGTTAGGAGTAGCTGTCCTAGTTTACCTGGTCTGGAAGAGCAAACAAAAAATGGAACGAAACCCCCAAAAAGTACAACCTGAAACGAATCGGGACGATTCTTCTCCAAGGGGTGGAGTAGTTAAAGGCTGCTTTTCAACTTTAACACCGAACATAGGGCTACGGTTGGACGCTATCCAACAAAGGCAACAAGAAGTAGCGGATACATTAAATGCGATCACCCGATCCAATGACTAGTACCAAAGGGCGACGTTGGCAACACCAACATCAACAACAGCAGCAACAGCATGCTACAGTTACTCGCTGGTACGCGATTTACCATGTCAGCATAAACTCGCAGTAGAAGATGACAACCCACCGACGACAACGACGGACAGCGATAACAACCCGACACTACTTGGTAGCAGCAGTAATCAGATCGTTAGTAGCTAGCACATAGGTATTTTATAGAATTTAGCATAAGCACTTTTCGTACATAATGCTCCTTTATATTTTGTTCAACAGAATTTAAATCGAGGCAATAAAACGATCATTCTAATTTAGACTTTCAACAGGTGTAGTTCGTAGTTAGTTTTTTTTAAAAACTCTTCGAAAGTCCTTGCGGACTTACTTATATATATATCCACGGAAAAGGAATAGAGTTGAAAAAAAAGTTGTCCGATTTTGCTCAAAATCGCTTGGTATGTTCTTCATCGAAAATAATAAGACCCGTATTTTTTTATTTTTTTATTAGGATGACCATGTTCGATATATGGTTACCAGAAAAATCGACATTTTTCAAAAAAATTTATTTAAAAAAATCATCACTTCTGAACCACTGGGTCGATTTGCAATGTCTTTCTATGAATAGAAAACTCGTTACTTTTAGTTTTTATTAAAAATATTGATTAAAATAATTAATGTACTTAAAGTTTTCTAAAATGATCAAAGTATTTGTTTTTTTTTTGATTTTCGAAATGTTGGACCACAACGACTATTTATTTTTATATCGAGCCGTTTTTGAGTTATATTTTTTTGAAAATTTCAAGTTTTTTGCCCATACACACATGGAATGAGCATCATTTTCCAAATTTGGCAACAAGCGCTGTCTGAGAGAATCTTGGGAGGTCGGAATTGGCCACAGGGTCGGGATTGGACCAGGCTCCGCTATATTAAGGAATTGGAGCTCAAATCTCAAAGCTTTAGACTAGATCTGAGTTTTCTCAGATTACCTTCAATTAAAACTCAGCATTTAATTTGATTATTTAATGATTTTGATTTTGCATAATTCATAAAAAAAAAAAATTACCTAGCAAAATTCTTACAATTTAACGCACTTTTCTTCATCTGAAAACGAAAACCGTTTCACGATAATGTAATTTTCACTTTGTGGCTTAAAGTAATGAAACGATTGTGTCCCAGAGATTTGTTTTACACGAGTATAACGGTTCTTTATTTTCTTTTCTATTGCATTGTAATCTTTTTCTGAGAAAAACTCGTAATATATTTTGGAATCTACTTTAGAAACAGCCCAAGAGTAAAGTTCGTATGCAGTTGTAATATTATGGCCTTGTAAACTTGCTTTTGAAGCGTTTCGCTTTAGAACACCTCCTAAAGCGTCACAAGGCCCTTTTCCATGGCAAGTGGCAAAAAAGTTCCACTCTGTATTAAGACCGAAGTTCTTGTACATGTGGCACAAATTGAAAGCAGTCATTTTTTTTTGTATTGGCTGCCTGATCCATCAGAATAAAAATGGATATTTTTCAGGTGAGGTAGCTTTTTTTTTTAATGAAATTCACACAATTTGTTATAAACAGCCGAAGAGCAACATGGTAATGTTTAGTAAATTCTGCGATTGCTATGAAGCTTGTAAACTTTAAATTTTGTGCTTCATCCTTATAATACATGGCAAAAGGATGGATTGTACATTGAGCGTTTGCCCAATGAAAACCTTGTATAGCGTCCTGAATAACAAAAGAGTAATTTTCAGAGAATTCAGCAATTATAATGCAGTCAGTTGGTTCCAAATTAATTTTTAGTTGTTTTAAGTAGTTACCTTGTTGCTCTGCAATAAAATTATGCGGAGATAATTCGCTTAATTTTTCTAAAAATGTTTCCACAAACTCTTCTGCATCCATTCGCATTGAATTTAGATGACAACGATCTGTTTGCTTCCATTGCTTAAATTCTAAGGAATCGATATTTTCAAGAAAATTCATCAGGTCATTCTCCAGTGTCTGCGTACCCAGGCAATGATCACAGGCTTTCAACCAACATTTCTCTGTAGGATTTTCACATAGTATTTTAAAAAACAAGTCATGATACGTTTTTAAATGGTTAGGAATAAGTTTCTTATCCTTAAGGGTTTGAAACATTAATTTAACATTCTGATGATAAATGCATACGCAGACAGTATGCGTTCCACTTGAACCAGCCAGAATACAATTTTTTGGGCGCCTAGGAACAGCGTCAATTTCCGATGATCTAGCGGCATTGGGATCGATTATTTCGAAACCACCATTATTGATGTTTGCTGGTGCGGCGAAATTGTTCACTCTAGATGGTTCGGCCACGGCGAAATTAGTGGTGGCTGATGGTCCGGCAACGGCGAGATCATCAAGTTTCGATGGTTCAGAAACGGTTAGTTCTTGATTTCCACATTCTAGATTAACTGCACTTGGAGTTGCTGGCTCGTTTTCTTTCTTTTTAAAGCGATAAAGTCTGCAATAGCAGTTATTACAAATGTAGGAACAGCTTTTATCCAATTTTATTCTCCCTTCCGCTGCATAACCATATAGTTTAAGAGTAACTTTTTTGTAACTATTACTCCAAACATGGCAATTTGAGCATTCGTGCTTCATTGTATTAAACGTTTAAAATTAACACTTCATTTGATCACTTTTTAAAAATAAAAAATAAAACATTGAAACACTTTTCTCAAATTGTTGCTAGTACACGCGAGCAAATTCCTTTTAATTCTACTGGAAGCTTACTTACAGACTTCGAGTGCTCGACTTGAAGGGAACATCACAGTAGGTCTAGTATTTATATTAGGTTTGTTGGTACCGCAGTGTGTGAGGTAGGGGAGGTACTTGAGTGTGTTTATGTGTTTGTTTGTTACCTAAAATGTTGTTTGATACCAACAAGGTTATTCATTATTACTTCGTTTTAAGGTAGTCAAATTGGTGTTGTGTTGTTTAGTTAGTTGTTTTTGTGATGAAGGTATAAATTTAAACAGCCACCAATATCCGTTTCCTTGACCCTTGCTAAGCAAGTTTTTGGGATTTTGTTTGTGGATTGCTATGGTTTCCGCTACATTTAGTTTCGTTGAATATATGTTCAGCTACTTTTGACTTAAAATAAAATAACTACAATGAAATAATTCCCGCAGTTATTTTGCATTGATGGAAAATGATGCTGATTCCATGTGTGTATGGGAAAAAAACTTGAAATTTTCAAAAAAATATAACTCAAAAACGGCTCAATGAACATTTAAGATTTTTTGATATGTTATGTAAAAATGTTTAAGTTTTAATAAAAAAATATAGAAAATAAATAGTCGTTGTGGTCCAACATTTCTAAAAACATTTAAAAACAAATACTTTGACCATTTTAGAAAATTTAAGTACATTAATTATTTTAATCAATATTTTTAATAAAAATTAGAAATAATGAGCTTTCTATTCATAGAAAGACATTGCAAATCGATCCAGTGGTTCAGATGTTATGGTTTTTTGAAAATAATTTTTTTTGAAAAATGTCGATTTTGCTGGTAACCCTATATCGAACATGGTCATCCTAATAAAAAAATAAAAAAATACGGGTCTTATTATTTTCGACGAAGAACATACCAAGCGATTTTGAGCAAAATCGGACAACTTTTTTTTTCAACTCTATTCTTTTCCCGTGGAATCGCTGTGTATATATATATATTTATGTAAAAGTCATTCATTTTAGTATTGGAAAATATCTACTTGTGTTTTCAGTAGTAGCTAAGTGAAACATTTTTTCAGTGTAGTTTTCTGCAGAAGAAAACCACCGTGGTTATTAGGCCGAGAACAATCAAACTGAAATTTTAATTTAATTTCACTGCGAAAAACCTCCAAAACTACGGAGCGTGGAAGAAATAAACTTTACCGTTTGTTTGTACACAGGGCAATCAATCGAAGATTTTTAGAAGTGAACAATATTGTTAAATTTGCTGACAGCATGCAGTTATTAGAATGAATCAGTCAAGCCGCTCTAAATGCTTTGAAGCCAATAACATGCAATTCTAAGCATGTTTGGGAATGTGTTCAATCACTCTAAAAGTTGTCTTGTAGTAATCAAGCCAATTTGTAATGGGTTCCTGGCAATTGTGGAGTTGGTGGAAACGAGAGACCTGATGAACTAGCAAAACTCGGATCGTCTCATCAGTTCGTTGGACCTGAACCCTTTTGTGGTTTATCTGCTTCTTCACTTAGAATGGAGATGAAAGCTTGGGAATGCGGAGGCAAACTGGAAAAACACTTTCATAGCTAGGCAATCAAAGCGTTTCATTATTCCAAACAGTTCAATGACCCGCAAATTACTTGATCCCACCAAAAAAGATCTAACCTTATATACAGGCCTTATAACAGGCCACTGTCTGAGCTGATATCACTTGAAGCTGATAGGAAAACTTCAAGATGATTCATGTCGATTTTGTGACATGGATAAAGAAGACTCTGAACACTTGTTATGCCAGTGCCCGGCAATCTCCATCAAAATATTTAAGTTCTTCAGCAAAGGGCTACTAGAACCCATTGAGATCTGGAGAACAAACCCCAATACAGTAGTGCACTTTATTCGGTGTGATATACCGCCCTGGGACAACGCTTTAAGTCAAAAATTGGCGATCACTCTAGCAATAGTCATGCGTCATGCTGACATTAGATATTGGGGATAAAAGGGGATTTGTCACAAGAGATCTAAAAATTAGCCGCAGTGATGAAGATACTCAACATGGATTAAAATTTTTTTTATTAGAATGCTAGATAAAAAAAACCTCTAATATAATTCAATATTTATAATCATGTCTTTCTTTTTTTTTAATTAGTTCGTTTATTTGTTAGGCTCAGGCGTGTGGAACACTTTACGGAGCCGATATTCAGTATTCTTATATATTTAGTCCAATAGACTATCCGAGAAGATGAAATAATGGTCTTTGGGCATGTCGGAAATTATCCCCAATGCGAAATTGATTGCTGCCAGCTCAGCATCAGATACGGAACAAGGTTCCTGAAGTTTCCGGAAGGCAGATGAGTATTCATTGTAAACACCGAAACCAGTGGATCCATCAATGCGTGACCCATCAGTGAAAATTTTTATATTGCAATTGACATGTTGGTACTTTTCAATAAAAATATGAGAAATAAAAAAGGTCGAAGTTGATCTGGAACTCCTTGAAGAGCCTGTTTCATGGAGAGATCATAGCCAATGGAGGAACTGTGATAAGTGAAGCGTGCACTAGGAGAATTATAGCAAGGAAGACTAATATCGGATGACATCTAGTTAATAAAGATTCGTAAGAATCCTGATTGGGTACTCAATTCGAGCATTTCTTCGAAGTTTTCAATCCCAAGGTTGTTACTGATTCCACACTTGATCAGTATTCTAGATGAGAGCTCCCAGAAGCGGTTCTGTAAGGGTTTTATTCCAGAACCTCCAGGCTAATATTGTGCGTTGAATGCATACAGCCAAGGGCAATACGTTAACATCGATATTGAATGCGTTTCAATTTGATGAGGTGGCTGTTTCTTGCCAAGAGGAAGCAAAATGAGCCATATTCGAGAACTGAAAGAATAGTTGTTTTATAGAGTTTAATGTGGTCTTCCGCGTGAGCACCCCACTATGTCCCGGAAATTGATCTTAGAAAATTGATCCTTCGTTGACATTTATGGTTCAAACACGCAATGTGAGTACTCCAAGTGCATTTCGAATCAAACATGACTCCAAGGTATTTGAAGGTCAAAGATTGGGTAATGTCACTTCCCAACAGCTTGAGACGCGGTTGGGCAGGGAACCGCTTTCTAGTAAACACTACCAATTCGGTTTTATGCGGTGAAAACTCGATCCCCAAATTTCTGGCCCAGATGGATATATTATCTAGGGAATTTTGCAATGGTCTTTGCAAGATTTCCGCACGTAGACCTCTAAAGGAGATCACAGCATCGTCTGCAAGTTGTCTTAGCGTGCATCTATTTTCCAAGCAGTTATCAATATCTTTAACATAAAAATTATAAAGCAAGGGACTTAAACATGAGCCTTGGGGTAAGCCCATGTAGCTAATTCTGGAAGTTGTCAGTTGGCCTAGATTGAAGGTCATTTGTTTTTCTGATAACCCAACAAACATCGGTGTTGAATTAGAGCTTTTTCAAGCAAATTTGGAGAAGCTATTCAGCTGTTTCTTCTAGAATAGCTGAATAGCTTCTCCAAATTTGTTTGAACAAGCTCTCATTCAACACCAATGTTTGTTGGGAAACTACTACTGTGCAGACTATCTGCCAGTATATCTATGGAAACTGAATCAAATGCGCCCTTGATATCCAGAAATACTGAAGCCAATTGTCCCTGGTGTGCAAAGGCCAGTTGTATATCAGATGAAAGCAACGCTTCACAATCGTTTGTTCCTTTGCTCTTTCGGAAACTAAATTGCGTATTTGATAGAAGGTTGTTTGATTCAATCCAACGGTCAAGTCTTGATAGGATCATTTTTTCTAACAATTTTCTTAAACATGATAGCATAGAGATCGGACGGTAAGAATTGTAGTCAGACGCTGGTTTCCCAGGCTTTTGAATAGCTATTACTTTAACCTGCCTCCATGCGGGTGGAACTATATTTAATTCAATGAGAGTGTTATACAGGTTAAGTAATCGTCTTTTAGCGATATCGGGGAGATTTTTTAGAAGGTTGAATTTAATCATATCGCTACCCGGAGCATATTTGATGAAAGTAGTGCCATTGAAAATTCCAACATTGTGAATGGTTCGTTCAGAGAACCGTTATTTCGGGTAGTATCCCATAAATTCGGTTGTGTTGGGACAGATTCTGGACAAACCTTTTTAGCTAAGTCGAATATCCACTGCATGGAGTATTCTGCACTCTCATTGGCGGTTTCGCATATAACGAGCCTTTCTCCAAAGCGTTGTCATCGAGGTTTCTCTAGATAGTCCCTGTACAAACGAACGCCAGTAATTGCCTTTCTTTGCTTTGAGTAAGCTTTTAAGCTTTTTTTTCAAGCTTGAGGTAATTATCAAAAAGCTCACATGTTTCATGTCTACGATGATCTTTAAACGCATCGGATTTCTCAAGCTACAACTTAGTGCATTGGCCTTGGGTGGCGGGTTTTCTTTTGAAGGATGCACTTGGAACACGTCGTTTCTGAGCTTCTAATGCACTTTTGTACATCAGTTTGGAAAGGAAACGATACTCTTCTAATGGTGGAAGAGGATCGGTAGAATCAATACCAAGGGTTGCCAATCAATATGCCTCGTGAGGTCATAAGGAACATGGATTGACTGGTCTGTTTTGTGAAAACTATTTGTGATTGAGATAATAATTGGTAAGTGATCACTACCATGGGGATCATTGACTACCTTCCGCAGACAATCTAATGATAGTGAATTAGAGCACAAAAATATGTCAAGTCGACTCTGCCTGGCAGGAGGTTTTGCTATTCGTGTTGCTTCCCCAGTGTTCAAGATGGTCAATTTGAAATCGTCGCATAAGTCATAGAAAATACCCGCTCTGTTGTCATCGTATTGTTCGCCCCAAGCGGTACCGTGGGAGTTCAGATCGCCCAGAATAAGAACTGGAGATGGAAGTAATGTTACTGAACTCCAAAGTTGACGGCGGTTTATTGATGTCCTCGGAGTGACATTGACGGAAGCTATGCAAAGATCTTTATTCTTTTCATTTATTTGGCTAGCGAAGGTTGAATGCCTAAGATTATTGGGAGTGAGATTTTATAAAAGGGGTAGAACTTTTTGATCCCCAAAAGTACGCCACCATATGAATCATCTCGGTCCAGGCGAATAATGTTAAAATCGTGGAAGTTTAATTCATTTTCAAATGAAAGCCATGTTTCACCGAGAGCAAATATATCACAATCAGAATTGTGAATCAAATACTTGAACGAGTCTAATTTAGGTATTAGACTACGACAGTTCCATTGTAATACGGCGATCATATCTTGATCCTCACTCGATGAATTATTCATCGAAAGATATGAATTCACCAATAAGGGGCCATGATACAGTCAATTGCTTGAAGTAGTTTCCACCTATAGGAATAAGCAGGTTAATAAGTCCTTGGAGCGGTGAAGCATCCGAAAGGCCAAGAGCATTTAAAATGTTATCCACAATGTCCCTAAAATTAATCTTACCTCTCTTGGACGGGATATTCTTAGAATTGCGAGAGGACGTAGTTTTTGGATTTGGAAACCTCTTACGGTTACTGTTATTAGGTAGCGGCGGGTTGGTATAGCTACAGCTAGAAACAGATGCATAAGCTATTACCGGTTTATTCATTTTTTTTAATAAACCCCCGCTACCTCCAATTTTTTGGAAGTTTTTGAGAGTAGATTTTATTTGTTTCTGGCGCACACCCGGAGAACTAGTAGGCTTTCTTTTACCGGGGGCGTGTACCTCCGGAAATCCACTCTCATCGGCTACGTCAGAGTCCAGTTCGTCGGAAGACAAAATCAAAAAAGGATTTTCATTTTGAGCGGCAGATACAGACGATGCAGACGCTCCGTTATGCGACTTTAACATTTCTGCATACGTCTGCTTGGAGCGTTCTTGTATGGAACGTCTCACGTTACCAGTGCACTTCTTGCACACGGGGCAGTTCTGCAAATCGTAAGGAGGCTCTTTGCCACAGTAAGCACACTTTGTTGCTTCCTGTTGGCAAGCATCCTCAAGATGCCTTTGACCGCATTTGCCACAACGGGGCTTGTTGTCGCAAAAAGCCGTACGACCCAACTGTTTGCACTTGGTACAATTAAATACCCTTGGTAAAAAAAGGCACATTGGGATAAATACTTTATAAATTTCAACCAAATTTTGGGAGAATTGATCCGGCGAAGGTCACTTGTAGCAAGTCCGACGGTGAATACGTCGTTTTTCTATCTACCATTGATCCTGCATGCAATTGTTTGCATTCCAGAATCTCAATGGTAGACGAAACAGAATCTGGAAGTCACCCCTTACCTTCCATAACGTCTTCACACGTCATGCTCGCTGCAGAAACCACACCATCTATCTCCACATCTCGAGATGGGATGTAGACGTAGTACTCGACATTATAACCTTCGTCACTAGCAATTTCATTTGCAATTTTATACGTAGGTGCCGAGACACGCAGTTTGTTTCGGTTGACCTGATGAAATTCGGTCCCCGGATAACGACGCGTCAAATTTCTTTTTATGCCCAAAAAGTCTAGCGCTTCACTTTCTGCCGAAAGTAGACAACCCAAGGAGAGGCAGAAGACGGCTGATAACAGCGTGCCCAAAAAACATCTTTGGGAGGCAAGTCGCCCCGCTTAGAATCATCCATGAAAATACAAATTCAAGGACAATAAACAAAAATTAAATACAACAAAATAAAAACAAATAATGTTTTTTGAACCACCCTATGCATAACGATATTTTTTTGAACCACCCTATGCAGAACGATTCACTATGTGGGAAAGTGATACACAAAAAACACTAACAGATGAGGGAACAATAACAAAACTGTGCTATTTACTTGCCCTTACGCTGCGCCTTTGCCGGTATCGCACCTTCTGCTGTTGTTCGCAAACAAAGCACCGCTTGCTGCCGGCAGTGGATGGAGCGATGACCTTCCCTGCTACGATGATGCTTATGGGGTTTCACTTTTTCCCTCGGGTGTTTGACGAGGGAACTGGCTGGACAGATCATCCGTCGGACTCGGCCGGGAATGTCTGCTTCCCTAAAGGAACACTCCGCTGGATATCGGCGGTTCAAAAAGTGCACTAATTTTATTCACCGCGTGGTTGATAGCGGGTGAAAAAAAAAACAAAAGAGGTAGTGCGGAGTGCGAAAATAAAACTGAACTGAAGCTCTTCAGCGTTCGATGCGGAATCATATCATGTCTCTCGGATAATCTTTTATCATACTAGAGTGCTCGGAAATTCTACCCAATCTTTAAGAATATCAAACATCTGCAAGACGTCCTACAGACAGTTGGACCATGCTTCGGATATCGATCTATGAGGTGTATGTGGATTACTGCCAATTTAATACCTAATTCAATATCCTTCTAGGCGTTTGTCAGAGCACGGAAGTCATCAAAACAACAAACCATGAAATGTTGAGGACACGGGGCTCACCCAATACCCGGAATAATCAATTATCTTTCTCACAATCTAAGTGAGTACAGCAATGGCTTAGGATTAAAGAAGTATATATTCACTCCTTTGAAAACTGGACTTGTAGAAGGAAATAAAATCAATATCTGTAGCACAAGTAAACTCTTTAGAGAAGAAATATTCCTTTTTTAAATATTTACGACGTAACTGCTTCTTTAAGATACCGATCCTCAAATGTAAGCCCCCCCCCCCCCCCCCCGCCATTTTTCAGCATTTTTGCAAGTTTTTGAGAGTAGATTTATTTGTTTCTGGCGCACAACCGGAGAAATAGTAGGTTTTCTTTAACCGGGGGCGTGTACCTCCGAAAATCCACTCTCATCGGCTACGTCAGAGTCCAGTTCGTCGGAAGACAAAATCAAAAAAATAAATTTCATTTTGAGCGGCAGATACAGACGATGCAGCATAAAAATGCTGCAATTAGTTCATTCAACAGTATCCTTCTTAACTGTATCATCAAAACAGTCCTGTTGAACAGACCGCCAAGAAAACCGGCATGGTCCAACCCACATCTCGGTATTCTGTGTCGTCGACGTTTCAGGTTGCTGCAGCAGTACTGTCGCCGAAGGTGTCCGTTCTCAAAACGACAATTTGATGAGGCAAGTCGTATCTACCGTGGATACAACCGTTTTCTATACAAACGCTTCGTGAGAAGAAAGCAAGAGGATCTTCGTCGTAACCCAAAGCGATTCTGGAGTTTTGTCAATTCGAAGCGAAAGGAGACCGGACTTCCTTGGCACCTTGGTGACGTCAACGCAAGCAGTGCCAGTGAAAAATGTGATCTTTTTACCCAGCAGTTTTCTAATGTGTTCGTGAGCCATGTGCCAACCGCCGAGGAAATTGACGCTGCCAATCATATTGTACCACGTGATGTGGTTGATCTAGATGTCTTCCAAGTTGATGAGCAAATGGTGGAGTTTGCGTTACAGAAGCTTAAGGCATCCTTTTGTCCTGGTCCAGATGGAATCCCTGCCTGCATCTTCAAAAAATGTGGTGCTTCGTTGATGGCACCACTCGTAGCTGTTTTCAACCAATCGCCTCAACAGCAGGATTTTCCAGTTGTTTGAAAGAGATCCCATATGCGGCTTGTTTTTAAGAAGGGTGACAAGACGGATGTATCCAACTACCGTAGAATAAATTCCCTTTCAGCGGGTTCAAAATGCTTGGAAACCATCGTATACAAAGTAATGTTCGGTTCGTGCAGCGCTTACATTAATGAAAAACAGCATGGTTTCTCCCCAAACCGATCGCTTTGGGTTGAGAGCAGAGCAGTTGAGAGCAAGCAATAAGCTAATTGTGAAAGCAATAAGCTTGAAATGCTAAAGAAGAAGAAGAATGTCGAGTTACTTCATCACCTTTAAGAAATGATGAAGTTTTCGGTGTGATCATACACAATTTAGAAATTGTGAATATTATACGAGACGTAAATCATCCATGAAATAAATCGAGGAACGTTAATACATATTTCTTGTAAAATTATGTCTCCTAAAGCCGAAACATACGGAAGATGTTGATTGATATCATTTTCTCGTCTTTTTCATCTTATTCTCATGTTCTTATAGACGTGTGTCGGTCTCAATGCACCGAAATTAACGTGACGTTTAAATAGTGTGTTTGTTTCTTTTTATAGCAGTGAATCGAGTTTTATTGAAGGTTTCCGCTGTTTATAGCATTTAAAGAGTGAGAGCAGTTAAAACTGGATCGATTGCAAAAAAAAAGCAAACAACGACCCCGATACTGACCATGCATCAAAACCCTTGTTATAATCACTTCAAACAGTAAAAGCAGCAAAGAACAAATAAAAATTCACCAACATGAAAACTACCCTATGTTTTCTTGTTCCAAGCTCATTATCGATGGCTCAATCCGAGTATTGTTACCTTTAATCAAACATAAAATGTCCTGTGCCCTAAGATATGTTTCTTTGTATCCCCGTAACGTACCACGAAAAAGTTATCTAAAAGTTCTCAGATAAAGGCTTTTTAAAGGAAAAATAACATCCTCGATCAGAGGCACATATGGTATTAAAAATGTAATTACTGTTTAAAAAAAGTGAGAATATGGCAGTAATAGCAAATTTTATGCCATGTCCGCTTAATTTGTTTCGGCCTATAAAAGTTGATCGTAATTTAGTTCAACTCACCTTAAAACAGGAAAAAATGTGAATTATTGGCAAGTAGATATGTACTTCTTCGTGTTTTTTTGTAAACATACTTCAAAGTTTATCGATATAGTCCTAACTACCATACTTACCGGATCGACGCCTGGCCGTCTTCTGTAGTACACAAAAGTTGTCTCCAAGATAAATACGGACTTTGGTAGCACTTGTTGTGGATATACTCTTCCAGTATAAGTAATTTTAATTATTCGTCCGAATTTATTTTCAGGGGAATTTGGGGGATGGCATGATCATCCTTTTATTAACTTCATTCTCCGGTGAACTATTTTAGGAAAATGTGGATAATTCGGTACAAGAGACCAATCCATGACAACATTGAAAACAAAAACATACATCTAGCACAATAAACGCAAATTATTCAACTTTAAATTAATTTGAATTATGAAATTATATTGTCATGGAAGCTTTTCTTCTCAAGTTATTAGGCAGAAGTATTATAAATCAAGAGAATTGAAAAAAAAGAAAAACTTATTGAAACTTAAATAGGAATGATTTGCAATGAACGGCATTGTTAATTTTATTTTTGGCGATCAATTCAAGATTATCCATTTTCAAAGAACAAATTATTTTGTTTTTGAAAATCGCTGGTTGCGAATTATAATGCTTACAAAAGAATACGACTTATAAGCCTGAATTGAAACGGAAAACGAATACTAGTCGTGATATTGTTCGTGATATACTAATTATACGATAGTAGGAGTGGTCTCGATACGAAGCATCATCTATTCAATACAATTAGCATAAATTATGAAGTGGCAAAATCACGTCTTCCAATACATTGCTGAACAGTATTTAAAGATTTGGACAACTTTAATGGTTAGTCAGAATGCTTTTGGCGTTAGGCCCGTAATAAGAATATTCCGCTTTGTGCCACCTGTTTTGTGAATTAGTGACAAGGAGAACGAACCATGGAGAATATAACTGATACACCTGTGATCATTGTGGATTACATGACCGTTAACTCTACGGTGCATATTCCTGCGCAATACGATGTGACAATCGCAGACGCAGGGTATATCGTAACGCATTCGTTAATCCTTATCACCATGCAAACTGGGTTTGCACTCGTTAACGCTGGAACTGTGAGTGTTCGTAACAGTGTAAATATGATGATGAAAAATACAGTAGATACATTTATTGGTGGTTTCGCATTTTGGCTGGTAGGGTTCGGTTTGGCTTATGGTAGAAGTAATTATTCTAACTGGTTGTTTGGTTGGGGAGATTTTTTCGTGGACGTTTCAAAAACCGATCCGCTTATGGGTGGGGTAATGACTGCGTTCATGTATGAAATATCGTTCTCATCATCGTCCACGACAATTGCTAGTGGTGGAATGGCTGAGAGGTAAGTATGGTGGAATAAATTTAAAGTGATTTTACCGACAAACCGACATGAATAATAGTAGAAATCATCATTGCATTCCTAAATCCTATAGTTTTGACAGTTTGGAAATAAATTCAAATTCCATTTCGGTTCGTCAGTGGAGATTATGCATTCAATTTAATAAATTACTATCAATTGTTTTTTTAGATTTAACTTTCGGGCGTATTGTATTTACGCCTTCATAAATTCAATCTTATACGCAATTGCTGCTGGTTGGGTTTGGCGTGAAAGTGGATTTCTCGCCACATACGGCGCTGTAGACATTGCAGGTGGCGGGCCAGTACACATGTTAGGTGGTGTATGTTCATTTGCGGCTGCATACTTCCTTGGACCTCGAATTGGTCGATATGATCGTGGAAATCATCATCTTCCAATGGGAAACTCTTTGATTGCGCTTTTGGGACTATTTATCCTATGGTGGGCCTGGTTAGCTTTTAATACGGCTAGTAGCTATGGGCTTAGTCGAGGACGATGGGGTTACACGATCAGATCAGCTGTCATGACCATGCTTGGTTCAATGGGTGGTGGAGTTACGGCTTGTGTGTAAGATAAAGAAAATTTAGGATTGAGAGAGACATGTTATTACTTTAAATTTTTCTCAACAGGTACTCGTTAATCGAGCACAACGGAAAAGCCCAACCATTCCAAATCATGAATGGAGTCCTTGCTTCGCTGGTGTCAGTTACTGGAGGATGTTACTTGTTTGAGTCTTGGTCAGCTGTATTTACTGGAGCAGTCGGATCCCTTTTGTGTATGCTCAGCATGAAGTTAATGGACAAGTTTAAAATTGATGATCCTCTGTACGCTTGTACCGTACATGGCGTAGGTGGAGCCTGGGGTATAATTTAATATGCTCATGTATTCTTAAAACATGTTGTTATATACCGCATTTTTGCAGGTTTGATTGCTATTGGCTTATTTGCATTCGATCCCGTACCACAAGCTGTTACAGGAGGCAGATCTGGTTTGTTTTTAGGAGGAGGATATAGTCTGCTAATTTCGCAATTAGCAGAAATTATCACTTTACTTGCATGGGGACTAGGATCAACATGGGCCCTGCTGTGGATCTTGAATAAATTCGTTAGAGTGAGACTAACCCCGGAAGAGGAACTCTTGGGAGCTGATTACTCTGAACACGATGTTGATCATGCAAGAGTATGTCTGATCAATGTTGATAATGGGTAATTATTATAACTGTAACTTTCTTTTTTTCTCTTTAGAATGCTCTTGAAGAACTAAAACCACTGTGGAATAGGGAGGCAGAGCTTAGTGATGGACAAAAGTACAAGATGTCCAAAGCAATGTTTATTGCTCAGGATATGACAACGGGAATGTACAAAGGAAATATAAATGCTGTGTTTAATGACGGAACTGCAGTTAACTTAGATATGTGCTTGAAAAATGATCAATCTCAAACAAATTCTAGGGTTTACTGACATTAAGCATCTGTCGTTTTCGTTATTCTAGTTTTACTTCACTGATGCCACCTGCAACAGCTTTGGTATGGCGATACTATTGATGACATTGAAAGAAGAGGTAGCATGTCTCAGGCTTAAGAAAAATATCTATCATGTTGCATCCGCTGTTCCATGTGAAAATGTTCCATGCATGTATAACAACACAAGGGAGCATATATTGTCACGAATTTGAGGTTGCTAAATGGTGAATATAGTTTTTCTAAAGAGTATCGCAGCACCGGTGTAGGTTATAGAATATACTGAAACGACAAAAAAAACTTTTGTTTTAAGCACCACAAATGTGATAGATAGATTAATTGTGCAAATTTTACAATGGTTGAGGTTTTCTACGAGTTGATAGGTTTAACTTCTAAAAATAATAATAGTAATAAAGGATTTCTTATGACAGCACACGATGTTTTTTTTAATATGTATTAATAAATCATTCGCAATCAATGTGATCACTCATTGTTCAAGTGATTTAGCTTCGAATAAAATTGATATATTCATCGCCCAACGAAGAGAAAATCAAAACAACAGTAACGAATAAATAATGATGCTGACACATGATCCTGTGTGAATCTATGAGAATGAACAATGTAACTTCTTAGTTTGCACCGTTCTTTGCTTTTGGCACATCAGATTATTTTAACTGCTAGGAAGCAGATTTGAGCTTTTCAACATATCCGCAATGAAGTGCATTTCTTTTTTGAATGGATGTTCAAATAAAAAATACATTACAAAATACATACTAAAGTTAGGAGGTAGAACTCACGTTCGTCTCGAGGTTTTCTGGAATAACAATCAATTAAGGATTTGAAGTACGGTTTATAAAACACATATATTTTTATTGTTAATCCACCAATCAAAACAATACAACTTCTAATTTGAACTATTTTAATTTTGTGCTGTTGGCCAATATTCTACAATTGATCTCTTATTGATCAGTAATTTGCTCTTTTGATAGTTTTCACATCTTTCAGTCGAAGTTGAAGTTTAGTTGAGACTGTATTTTTCTGAATTTAACGGATTTGGTAATGGAAGGATGATACATTTATCAACTTTACTCTTTTTGGAGACATGCTGTAATTGGGAAAAGTACGCTCGATCTATTGAATTGATTCTACCAGGCGTATGACAAGCTATTTCATATCAAAATCAAATTATATTTTAATTTATTTCCAATTATAATGCTCCTTTTTAATATGACTTGAATAGCCGCAAATATTGAAACGGTGATCTATCAATATTTTGTGTTGCAATTCTCTCTTACCACTATAATACTTCACAAACGAATAATAAATAACCTTTTTTCTTGATTGATAATTCGATTGAATTTGCCGGCGCTGGTGTTGTAGTGGTAAGCGTGACTGCTACTTGACCCAGTGGGTCTGGGTTCAATTCCAGTCGAGGTCGGTGGTTTTTCTAAGGCGAAAAAATCTGGTCACGTCTTCCTTCGGAAGGGAAGTAAAGCCGTTGGTCCCGGCTCGTGTGTTGATGAGTGCGATATGTAGGGTCCAGGTGGTGGAGTCATTGGTCGTAGGCTGACGGAAAATGAACGAATAAAAAAATATATATATTCGATTGAATTTAGTTTCGTTGTATTATTGTATTGATTTCCGTTGATTTGTGGACTTCCTGGTCATGCGGTCAGTGGTGTCACCTGTTCAGACGTTTTCTGGTTATTTGATCGGGTTCATTTCAATAGACACAACATTTTCTGAATATATTATGTAATTTTTCCTCAACTGGCCGCCTGAAGATGGCTGCCAAAATCATTTCCACTGCGGTTAAATTGATATACCCCTTTACCTGTAGAATGACGGCTGTTACAATGAAGTATTGATAAAAATTTGAGAGATCTGATGTGTTAATAAGTCAGATATTGCGTGAATTTCAACATTTTTCAAAACAATTTAGCGACTTAGGTTCATCATTTCGAGGTGATGAAAAAAACATTCACAATTGACATTTCATTCGAGTTCGGGACATTGTTGTTCACTGTAGCAAACGTGTGCGCGCTCGTGAAATTCTTTCGGTTGGGTGTGTTTTCGCAAATATTTATTGCTGAAAAGCCATCCGCATCATAACGGCTAATGTTTATTAGTGATTAAGATTGAAGTCCGATCATAATAGGTGAAAACAAACGGTGAAACGGTCAAAACAGTGCGAACAAAGTGCCTCTTCCGCGTGTGTACGTTGAAAACAACAAACCACTATCGTATTGTTCAGCGGTAGTGTTGTGCGGCCCCTTGTGGCTTTGGTGCTGTGTGACCAGAGTAGCAAGAGATGCAAAAGAGTGAACAAACTGTGTTTTTTCGATTTTCGGTGAAAAGTTTTTTACCCCTGGGTGAAAAAGCTAGAGTGTTTTTTTTTGTGGTTTGGTGTTGTTGGATCGACGGTGGGGGAGGGGAAGGAAGGAAAATTTTCTTTTTTTTTTTTTTTTTTTGTTGTGGGGGGGAAAGGGGGGGGGTGGTTGTTTTTTTTTTTTTTTCGCCGTGAGCAAAAGCGAGGAGTAGAGTAGGGTTAGGTGATCATGACGTCCGCTAGTAGAGTAGGCCGCTCAAAGGATCAATGGCCAGGATTAGTAGACTCGGTTAGTGATTTTGGTACACTAACTTACCTCCAATTGATCAGCAAAAACGAAAACAATCCAATAAAATCGGATCCCTTTATTGTTGGAAAGTCGGTTGAAAATGCTGCAGGTGGACCAATTGAAGGAGCATCGACAGAAGCACAAGGGACCCGCTACACGCTAAGAATTAGGGATAAAACGCAAGTTAGTAAACTGCTTAAGTTATCCACTCTTTTGGATGGTACTGAAGTCGTCGTACAGCTGCATCCAAACTTGAATGTTAGCCGTTGCGTTATTTCGTGCTTTGAGGCAATCCGTATGGCGGAAAAGGACGTCCTGCTTAATCTCGTCAACCAGGGGGTTATTCGAGTTCAACGGATTACTCGCAAAGAGAACGGTCAACCAGTAAACACATCCGCTCTAATCCTCACGTTTAACAGGTGTAATTACCCGCCAAATGTCAAAATCGGTCTTCTTCGTGTTGCTACTCGTCCGTATTATCCGAATCCCCTTCTGTGCTATGGTTGTGTTCGCTATGGTCATCCTCGTGCTCGCTGCCCTGGCCCCCAATGCTGTCTTAATTGTTCTGCCGATCATGCGCTGACGGAGAATAATGAATGTACAGCAACCGCTCACTGTATCAATTGCGGTGGACCTCATCGTCCGAACAACCGTCAATGTCCGGTTTATAAAAAGGAAGTGGAAGTAATTCGTCTGAAAGTGGATAAGAATCTGACATACCCTGAAGCACGTAAGCGAATCGAAGCAGGATTGGGGAGCTATGCCGCAGCTGCAGCTCAACAGACTGCTGACCGGAAGAAGTTGGAGGAATTAGAAAGAAAAATGAAAGAGAAAGACGCTCAAATCGCTCAGCTCCTTGACGTGATGAAGAAGAAGGACGAAAAAATCGATAAACTGCTGACACATATTAGGCAGATTCGAGCACCGGTAGCTCAGGAGCCGTCCAACCAATCAGCCCAGCAGTACACACAGGTCCATTCAAATGTAACAAGTCAATCAAACGAACCTTCCCAACACACTCAGCTGACCAGAAAACCAAGAGAATCCCAGATCGCCGGATCTTTGATGCAGCTAAGAACAAGATCACCTGCGTTTACCGAACCCCGCGCCAACGAACAGAGCAAGAAGAAAAAGAGACACAACAGGAACAACAACACTTCACCAGGCCGACAAAGCCCACCACCGAAGAAAACCACGGAAAAAGGAAATACATCCGATCAGGAAGCGATAAGTGTCGATGAGGATGAAATCGAAGAGACAAACTCAAGCCAGCATCATCAAAAAATCTAATTCGTCCAGACAGCCACCGATCAGCAACACTCACCTGACAAGCGAACCAAACATTGAAAACGATCGATTTGAAGGGAGGGAAAGTGTAGTACCCCCTTTACTCTCAGAAGTGAGAGCGCAGCAGGCTGGAGGATCCGTCCGGGACGTCTTACCCCAACCCGTTGATGGAGAATCCCCCTCTGCGGTCGATTACGAAGCAACAGACACCACCTATCTACCACCTCGCTCTTTACCGCTTACATGCAATGCACCTACCACAAGCACTAGTACAAGAAGTCCTCCACACAATCGGCGCAGGGAGGGAGAGCATGAAGTAACCTCCCCCTCTCTAGAATGGGAGTGGATCTCCAGGGGGATGAGGCTGGGACAAGTCACGAGTGTCTTTCATCATCTGTTTCCTCCTGGAACCCAGCCGTTTTTCCATCAAACTACGAATCATTACCATCATCATCGTCGTCTACGTCTAGCTATCCTGATGCCACAAAATGCTCTGCATTACAGTGGAACATACGTGGTTTACGCGCGAACATCAGTGAGCTCAAGCTACTCATCAGCCAGCACGAACCGTTGGTAATAGCTTTGCAGGAGACAAAAACCGACAACCGAATGATCCCACCAGAATTTGTCGGCAAGAACTACACTCTGCTACTCGAAACCGGAAACCGCCGGTATTGGCAGCAAGGAGTGGGTCTTGCAATTTGAGAAGGGATCCCCTTCGAGCGCATCGAAATCAACAATGACCTTCAAGCTATCGCAGTTCGATTACATCTTCCGACCCCAATGACGGTGGTATCGATATACGTCCCACCAAGTTCCAACCAGTGTCAAAACAAACTAGACGATTTATTCAGTAGACTTCCGACGCCGGTGTTGCTACTTGGCGACTTCAATGCGCATCATCCCGCATGGGGCTCCACAACGTCAAACGCACTCGGCCGCTTCATCGCCGAAAAAACGCTGACTGAACAGCTGATTATTTTGAACGACGGATCACACACTCGGATTGACCCAGCCACAGGTTCATTATCAGCTTTAGACCTATCGATCTGTTCTGAGATGCTAGCTTCCAGGTTTATTTGGCGAACACTCCCGGATACCCACGGCAGCGATCACTTCCCGACCGCCGTTTCCCTGCCTGAATGCTCACAATACACAACAAAGCGAAGAAAATGGCTGTACGACCAAGCGGACTGGACATCTTATGAACGGTTGACTGCTAGTAGCATCAAACCCGGTGATGAAATTGAGGTGGATGACTTCGTCGACCGGATACTGTCAGCAGCAACAAACAGTATACCTCGAACATCTGGAAGAACCGGTCCTAAATCGGTACCATGGTGGTGTC
Source organism: Aedes koreicus (assembly GCA_024533555.2). Taxonomy (NCBI): domain Eukaryota; kingdom Metazoa; phylum Arthropoda; class Insecta; order Diptera; family Culicidae; genus Aedes; species Aedes koreicus. Next base: position 53,590 of record JAHHFK020005911.1, read on the forward strand.
CTGAAGTGGAAATGAAGATTAAACAACGTCGAAAATGCCTTAGAGCACTGAAGCGTACTAAAACAGCGGGCTTAGATACAACTAATGCACTAAAAAAGTTCCAAGAAGCAAAGGCAGCTGCAAGGGAAGCTGTGAAGAAGGCCAAGTGTCAGTCATGGGAGGAGTTCATCGGGAACATATCTCCAAACAGTACTACGGCAAAAATGTGGCAGACAATCAACACTCTGAGAGGAAAACGACAACATAGCACGGCTGTCATCAAACGTCCCGACGGTTACACCGATAAAGTGGAAGAAGTAGCGGAAGAATTAGCAAAACACTATTCTGAGAGATCGGCGACCTCTAGCTATCCTCCATTGTTTCAAATGGCAAAGGAAAAAGCCGAACGAGATCACGTGAATTTTCTACCAGATACAACTAACATCTACAACTCGGATTTCTCCCTGAACGAGCTACTGTGGGCACTCGACAAAGGCCGTAGCGTCTCAACAGGTCCTGACTCCATAGGGTATCCGATGCTACAACGACTTCCTTTATCCGTAAAGACTGCCCTACTGGAGTTGCTCAACAGAATCTGGCGTAGTGGTGTTTTCCCAACCAGCTGGCGAACTGGAATAATAGTGCCAATCCCGAAGCCGAATTCGTCTGAATCCGGTCCTGCCGCCTTCCGGCCAATCACATTGACAAACTGCATAGCTAAAGTGTTTGAGCGTATGGTCAATAGAAGGTTAACAACTGAGTTAGAATCTAATGGGCGACTCGACAAAAGACAACATGCGTTCAGAGCTGGCCGCGGCATTGATACTTACTTGGCGGAGCTAGATAGGCTGTTACCTAACCGCGATGAACACGGCTTAATAGCATCGCTCGATCTATCGAAAGCATATGATACAACATAGAGATTCGGCATCTTACGAACTCTGCAAAAGTGGCAGATCGGTGGGCGGATGTTCAATATAATAAACACCTTTCTCACCGACAGAACTTTTCGAGTAAACGTTAAAGGACATCTATCAAGTAAAATGCCGTTGGAAAACGGCGTTCCTCAAGGATCAGTGCTCTCGGTCACGTTATTTCTTGTAGCAATGCAGCCGCTTTTCCAAGTGATACCACATACAGTCACCGTACTTCTATATGCAGATGATATTCTTCTTGTAGTACGAAGGAATAAGGAACAAACTTTACATCGCTCCTTACAAACCGCGGTTAGGGCTGTTGATAAGAGGGCTAAAAGCGTCGGTTTCAAGATTTCAGCCACAAAATCAAACATCTTCTACGGCAGCCCCAACGTCCGCCGAGAACCCAGCAAAAACATTTGCATCGACCGTGTACCTGTACCGAAGACGACCCGATTGAAAATAATCGGCATTACCATCGACCGGACTCTAACGTTTAAGCACCATTGCAAGCTTGTGAAAACCACATGCGACTCAAGGCTGCGAATCATGGAATGAAGTTAAGCCACGCATTATATGGGACGTCAAACGACAGGTGAAGGCAGGAGATCCCGCGGCTATTGTGCGTCCCATTGTGCAGGAACTACTGTCAACCAGGTTCAATCGTGCCACAGTAGTCTACACTGACGGATCTAAGTGTAACAATAATGTAGGAGCAGGCGTGTTCAGCGGCAACCATCAAAAATCAATAGGTCTTCCATCATATTGTAGTGTTTTCTCAGCAGAGGCCTATGCGATCCAATCGGCCCTTAGTATAGGTGCCTCAAACGAACTAATCATATTGTCTGACTCAGCCAGCTGCCTTATGGCCATCGAGACAGGCAAATCACAGCATCCCTGGATTCAAGAAATAGAAAACCTACTAAGAAACCGTCCAATACACCTTTGTTGGATCCCTGGTCACGCCGGTATCCGTGGCAACGAGGAAGCAGATCGTCTCGCAGGTGAAGCGCGGAATAATCCGCCATTTGACGTCGCTATCCCTAGGATTGACGCTACGAAAGCAATGAACCAAGCTATCCGACAGCAGTGGGAAGAACGTTGGGCGCAAATGAGAGACGTGAAACTGCGGGAGGTGAAGGCTAAGACAAAAAAATGGTTCGATCAAAACAATTCTTTTGACCAGCGAGTAGTCACTCGCCTACGCATTGGCCATACAAGGCTTACGCACGAGTTTCTATTGAAGAAATCAACTCCACCAGTACGTGATTGTTGCATCCACGACCGTCCCGTCTGCCACATAATCTTGCACTGCAGAAAGTTCGAAGCAGCAAGAACGAAGTACGATATCAATCCGACCAACCTGAATGCGGCGCTATGTAACGAAGATGACAACGAAAAGCGATTGCTGGAGTTCCTGCATGAAATTAATGTGTATCGAAGCTTGTGAGGAGAAGAAAGAGCAAAAAAGTGAGAGGCGGAGAAAAAGAATAAGTAACAGAAAATGTCGAAGGTAAAACAGACGTTGATCCAGATACAGTAGAAAAGGCTGAGAATGTAGGAAAATCAAATGGAGTCGCAGATATGAAAGCGAAGATTATGAAGAAGATGAAGGGAATAAATAAATGGCAGCTGATAATGAAGACAGTGAATTCAGATATTTGCAAAGAAAGTGAGAAGAAAGAAGATATTGGAGAATACAGCGAATGAAGGAGATGTAAAAGAATGGAGAAAATACGGCGTAGAAAAAAGAAAAGTATGAAAAAAGAATCAGTGAAAGCGAATTAACGAAAACTATTGAAAGGATGCAGATAAAGGAAGGCAGCAATTAACATATGAAGAGGATAAACAAACGGAAGTTGGTGACACAAACGATGAAGTGGAAAATGAGAAGATAATTCAGAGGATCCAGTAAATGAGAAAAAGTGAATGTAAATAGAACTGAAGGTGTAAACAAAAGTGAAGCAAGATGACGAAGAAATAAAATACAAAATACAGTGAAAATGAATGAATGCAAATAAATAAGAGAAACAGGAGAAAATAAGCGGAAGAAGAGTGGTGTTAAAAGAAAAGGAGGAAGAGAAGCGGGAGAAGAGAAGCGAAAGAAGAGAAATGGAAAACCCGAAGAAGTAAACCGGATGGGAAGCGGAAGAAGAGAGATAACAAGAAAAGTGAAGAGAAGTGAAAGAAAAGAAATGGAAGAAGAGAAGCAGAAGTAAAGAAGCGGAAGTATAAATGTGGAAGATAAGAAGCGGAAGAAAAAAAACGAAAGAATTGAAGTAACACAAGAAAAACGAAAGAAGAGAAACAGAATAAGATAAGTGGTAGAAGAGAAACGTAAGCAGATTAGCGGAAAAAATGAAACGGAAGAAGTTAACCGGAAGAGTAGAAGCGGAAGAAGAAAAGCAGAAGAAAAAAGGGAAGAAAAGTAGCAGAAAAATAGATGCGGAAGATAAGTAGTGGAAAACGAGAAGCGTAGGAAGAAAAGTTGAAAACGCAAAACGGAAGAATAAAATTGAAAAAAAAAACGAATAAGACGAAGCAGAAAACGAAAAGTGGAAGCAGAGAAATGGAAGAAAAGAAGCGGATGAGAGAAACCGAAAATATGAAGCGGAAGAAGAAAAGCAGAAGATAAGTGGAAGAATTGAAGCGGAAAAAAACATACTGAAGAGGAAACGCTGAAAACGAGAAGTGGAAAAAGCGGAAGAATAGAAACAGAAGAAGATAAAAAAAAGTTGAGAAGAAAATGCAAAATTCTAGAGGTGTAGAAATTTAAAATTAGTGAATCAAGGATTGACCGACACGAATGCACTCAGGTGTAAAGTGTCGTAAATAAAAAAAAATGTATGTATGTATGTAGGAAGCCACCATCCTAGCGTGGGCCTTGCCCTGCATGCGGTTCCACTTAACAGAAAGATCATGCTTTGTTACCGTTCTAAATTCAACATATCGCTGTATGAAGGGCCAAAAAGGGTTGGGCAGGCCCGTAAGCAGACACACTTACGCGAAACCTGCGGGAATAAGAGAATCTCCTTCCAGCAATATAATCCTATAAAACGAATAACAAAATACGCAATTCAGTTAAGCTTTCCACTAGATGGTTTGTTTAAGAAAGGCGCGTCAAATTCATTACAACTGTTGGAGTGGAATGTACCAATCATAAATGATAGACACATCCCCTCCTAGACTCCGGTTGGCCGTCCACTCCATTGTCCAATTGCAACTTCAATGATGCCCTGATGCACCCTCCCATCCCAGTTATGTTTTAAATCAATAAGGTATTAGGTTTTTACAATATATATCAAATATAGAATATAATAAAGAAATAAGTATATATATAGAGTGCGTATGAGTATATATAGTGTACGGAAAATTGGGTAGCCTGGACTGGATAATGTTTTCGAATTGTACACCTTGCATGTCAAAATTTCCTAAATGATTTTTATTTAAATTACATGTTTGCATACTGCTGGCCTACTGCACTTGTAGAAAAACCTGCAGAAAAACCTGAAAATTTAGACAATGTATCGTAACCATGAGAAAAAAAAATGAATTAAAAATTATTTTACATAACTTAGTAGTTCCATGGATGACCTGAAATAATTTTTATATAATAGTATAACTTAAATTTCGGCATCTTGTTCCGTTTCCTTGCATCGCAATAATCATTTGTAGAGGATCTCATAGGTACTACAGTGATTTTAAATAATCAAATTAATTTAAATGTAATAATATACTTTCATATCATAACAATGACGTAACAAAATGATAACATGAGCACGACAGTTATCGATAATAGAATGTATATCTGTGACTAAGCTGTTCATCCTCTCGTCGATAGACTTCACCTTTTTCAGCTAGCATTAATGTCAAGTAAGATTAATATTTGTATCCACAATAATAATAAGAGAATATAATTTATTAATGTACAAAAAATATCTGACATCCAACGATCCAAGCACATCTAATGTGAACGTTATGCTGAAATAATGAAAAACAAATTGAGCCTTTAATGCTTGTAATGTTGCTCCATGCTCATAAGATAAGTGATTTTAGAACGAAAAGATGATCCCAAAGCGTAGTGAATTTATAAATTTAATGTAGATGATCGCACCCCCTCACTTCGCTATTGTCAGATTGACAACATTGCCCAGGCTACGCCAACCAGCGTCTCCATGTTTCAGCTGGCAGTCTTGTGATCATATGACTCGTGGAGGCGTGAGGTAGGAACTTGTGAGGACCAAAGGTCTGTCGTATCCTTCTTTAATGCTGTCAACTCACCATTTGAAGCCCTACACATTTTTGGTCTTAGGCCCCATTTTCTGCCAAATATTTTTGAGCATATCCAGAAAGCACTGGTTGCCTTGCCGATCACACACACTCAACATGAGCATTCCAATTAAGTTTGGCATCCATTATCACTCCTAGGTATTTCACTTGTTCACTAAGATGGATTTCCAATCCTCCTAGCTTAAAAGCGTTTAGATTCAACTTCCTTTTCCTGGTGAAAGGTACAATTACTACTTTTGAGAGATTTATGCTAAAGCCCTCCTGAATACACCAAGACTGGGTAAATTTTAGGGCCCATTGCATTTTCTCTGAAATGGTAGGGTCAAACTTTCCTCTCACTGTAATGACTGTATCGGCTGCAAAGCCTACAACCTCGAAACCTTTTTCCTCTAATCTACTTAGAAGATCGTCTACAACTAAGGACCACATTAGTGGTGAGAGGACTCTTCCTTGGGGACAACCTTTTGTTGCCCGTACTTTAATAGACGAACTTTCTAGCTTTGAAGTGATTTCTCTTCAGGTGTGAACCTGATTAATTATGTTCATGTCAAAGTTCCTTTTCTTCATGGCCCAAGCCATAGACGAATAGGAAGCGTTGTCGAAAGCTCCTTCAATATCTAAGAAAGAACAAAGTGCTATTTCTTTTACTGAAAGAGCTTTTTCTACCTTTGAAACCACAGTATGCAGTGCCGTAACTGTTGACTTACCAGACTGGTAGGCAAATTGGAACTCAGATAGTGGATACTTGTCCATGTTATTTGAATTGATATAATCATTCAACACCTTTTCCATTGTCTTTAATAGGACTGATGAAAGACTAATGGGTCTGTATGATTTAGGAAGCGCCTTATCTCGCTTTCCTATTTTAGGTATAAAGATAACTTTTACTTGTGCCCATGAAGATGGAACATGGTTGAGTCTCAAACTTTCCTTAAAAATCTCAATTAATGGCGAGATCAACACTGTTTCGCCGTTTTGAAGCAATGCTGGAAATATTCCGTCCAGTCCTGCAGCTTTATAAGGCTGAATAGATCTCAATGCATTTCCTACCCTGACTTTCTTAAAGACTTAATCGTCTTTTGTGGCGTTTTCTGTTTCAACATACATTTGGGGTGTCCTTGTAGAACATTTTTCACCTAGAAGTGATCCATCACTATTTGGATCTACACACAAAACTGATCCAGGAAAATGGGTTTTCATAATCAACTTTAACGTTTCATTAGGAGTTTTTGTATAAATTCTATCCTCATTTTTCAGATTTCCAAGTTCAATCGTATGATCTTTTGCAAGAACCCTCTGAAGTCTTGCGACCATGGCTGAAGCTGGTACATTACCATTCGGCCTTCTGACACTACAATCTCTTACTCGTGCTGCCATTCGCATGATGGAGAAGGACCATGGAAATATTGACCTTCCTGTAGTACAACGAGCATCTAATCGGCTTATGGAGATTGTTGGCGTACAACTGCCAAACATCGCTGTACGAACCCGACTCGCTTATCGAAGGTGGAATGAAGTCAAGCCACGCATTATATGGGACGTCAAACGACAGGTGAAGGCAGGAGATCCCGCGGCTATTGTGCGTCCCATTGTGCAGGAACTACTGTCAACCAGGTTCAATCGTGCCACAGTAGTCTACACTGACGGATCTAAGTGTAACAATAATGTGAGAGCAGGCGTGTTCAGCGGCAACCATGCCGGCGTCGGTGGTGTAGTGGTAAGCGTGACTGCTACTTGGCACCCCGGTGGGTCTGGGTTCAATCCCAGTCGACGTCGGTGATTTTTCTGAGGCGAAAAAATCTGGTCACGTCTTCCTTCGGAAGGGAAGTAAAGCCGTTGGTCCCGGCTCATATTCATGAGTCGTTAGGTAGGGTCCAGGTGGTGGAGTCCTCTCCCTGGCGTCGGTGATTGTCATCATGTGAGGAAAATAGGCCGACGTAAAATAAAGAAGACAAAAAAAAAAAAAAAAAAAAGAGCGGCAATTATCAAAAATCAATAGGTCTTCCATCATATTGTAGTGTTTTCTCAGTAGAGGCCTATGCGATCCAATCGGCCCTCAGTATAGGTGCCTCAAACGAACTAATCATATTGTCTGACTCAGCCAGCTGCCTTATGGCCAACGAGACAGACAAATCACAGCATCCCTGGATTCAAGAAATAGAAAACCTACTAAGAAACCGTCCAATACACCTTTGTTGGATCCCTGGTCACGCCGGTATCCGTGGCAACGAGGAAGCAGATCGTCTCGCAGGTGCAGCGCGAAATAGTCCGCCACTTGACGTCGCTATCCCTAGCATTGACGCTACGAAAGTAATGAATCAAGCTATCCGACAGTAGAGGGGTGAACGTTGGGCGCAAATGAGAGACGTAAAACTGCGGGAGGTGAAGGCTGAGACAAAAAAAAAGGTTCGATCAAAACAATGCTTATGACCAGCGAGTACTCATTGGCCATACAAGGCTTACGCACGAGTTTCTATTGAAGAAATCAACTCCACCAGTATGTGATTTTTGTGGGACGGTCGTGGATGTCCGCCATATAATCTTGCACTGCAGAAAGTTCGAAGCAGCTAGAACGAAGTACGATATCGATCCGAGCAACCTGAATGCGGCGTTATGTAACGAAGATGACAACGAAAAGCGACTGCTGGAGTTCCTGCATGAAAATAATGTGTATCGAAGCTTGTGAGGAGAAAAAAGAGCAAAAAGTGAGAGGCGGAGAAAAAGAATATGTAACAGAAAATGTCTAAGGTAAAACAGATGTTGATCCAGATACAGTAGAAAAAGCTGAGAATGTAGGAAAATCAAATGGAGTCGCAGATATGAAAGTGAACATCAAGAAGGAGATAAAGGGAATAAATAAATGGCACCTGATAATGAAGGCAGTGAATTCAGATTTTTGCAAAGAAAGTGAGAAGAAAGAAGATATACAGCGAATGAAGGAGATGTAAAAGAATGGAGAAAATACGGCGTAGAAAAAAAAAGTATGAAAAAAGAATCAGTGAAAGCGAATTAACGAAAACTATTGAAAGGATGCAGACAAAGAAAGGCAGCAATTAACATATGAAGAGGATAAACAAACGGAAGTTGGTGACACAAACGAATGAGAAAAAGTGAATGTAAATAGAACTAAAGGTGTAAACAAAAGTGAAGCAAGATGACGAAGAAGTAAAATAACAAATTGAAAAATGGAAAGAACATAAAAATACAGTGAAAATGAATCAATGCAGAAAAATAAGAGAAACGGGAGAAAATAAGCGGAAGAATAGTGGTGTTAAAATAAAAATGAATGAGAAGAAGTGGAGGAAAAAAAAGGGTAGAAGAGAAGCGGAAGAAGAGAAATGGAAGACCGGTAAAAGTGAACCGGAAGGAAAGCGGAAGAAGAGAGGTAACAAGAAAAGTGAAGAGAAGTGAAAGAAAAGAAATGGAAGAGGAGAAGCAGAAGTAAAAAAGCGGAAGTATAAATGTGGAAGATAAGAAGCGAAAACAAAACGAAAGAATTGAAGTAACACAAGAAAAACGAAAGAAGAGAAACAGAATAAGATAAGTGGTAAAAGTGAAATGTAAGCAGATTAGCGGAAAAAATGAAACGGAAGAAGTTAACCGGAAGAGTAGAAGCGGAAGAAGAAAAACAGAAGAAGAAATGAGCGGAAGATAAGTAGTGGAAAACGAGAAGCGTAGGAAGAAAAGTTGAAAATGCAAAACGGAAGAATAAAATTTAAAAAAAACGAATAAGACGAAGCAGAAAACGAAAAGTGGAAGCAGAGAAATGGAAGAAAAGAAGCGGATGACAGAAACCGAAAATATGAAGCGGAAGAAGAAAAGCAGAAGATAAGTGGAAGAATTGAAGCGGAAAAAAAAATACTGAAGAGGCAACGCTGAAAACGAGAAGTGGAAAAAGCGGAAGAATAGAAACAGAAGAAGATACAAAAAAACTGAGAAGAAAATGCAAAATTCTAGAGGTGTAGAAATTTAAAATTAGTGAATCAAGGACTGACCGACACGAATGCACTCAGGTGTAAAGAGCCGTAAATAAAAAAAAAAAAAAAAAAAATTGACATTTGTCCACATTCACAGGATGCGCGACAAACAAGAAGAAAAGGGCAAAAGGGCGCCTGCTGTGGGGGTAGGGGGTGTCGATAGTATGTTGAAATAATGAGGGCATATTCCAAATGCACATGAATCGGCTGGCGGGCTTAAATATTTTTTAGTGTGTAGATTACTAGGGGGATGATCAAAGATATTAATAATTTCTCCTCAAACTTCTTTCCCTCTCCCCTCTTTCTTTTCCTCCTTCTCTTTTATTTTTACGGTTCCCAGGATTTTCGGGTTCCGTCAAAAATCAGGAGAGTAGTGACACCATTACTGGTACCCCAAGCTTCGCCATCGCCAGTTACCACCGTCAACTAAACAATGTTATTCCGGGACGCAACACATCTCGCTTTTTGGAAGCCCCTTACCCACCCAACACAGTCGAGCCTTTCCTGCCAGCGCTCAACAGACGTCCGGCCCTGTGTTTGGGATTGGAGACGGGGTCTTCCACACTACCACTTCGGGCAAGTACTACTCCGATGAACATATTCCTGCCTATTTCGTTCCTGATACTCCAAAGTTCCAGCAACTGAATGATAGACAACCGATCCATTGATGCTCGTCGTACCTCCGGGATGTATGCCTGCAAGCCTCATGGAAGCCTTCAATCCTCTTACACAGTCGAGCCATTGCAGCCAGCGACCAACAGTCATCCGGTCCTGTGTTTGGGTATGGAAAGGGGTCTTCCAAACCGTCCACACAGGCAAGTATAATTGCGATTCGAACAACTTCTTTCGGTAACGTCTATCGCTTCTAGTGATCAACCCAGGGTGCACCTGGCGCCTTATCCAACTTTGAGTCGCCGTCGCCTGGAAACTTCATCTCTGACGGTTCTAGAGGTTGCTCGACTGATGTTATTGTGCATAATGACATAGTACCTCTTTCTGCTATGCGGATTTATTACCAAAACGTACGCGGACTCCGAACTAAGGTAGATTCGTTTTTCTTGGCAGTCAGCGAATGCGATTATGATGTCATTGTTTTGACGGAGACTTGGCTGGATGAACGATTCCACAATGCACAGCTATTTGGCCCCAAGTTTGTTGTTTACCGCACCGATCGCAATGCAACGAACAGCTCAAAGGTTCGTGGTGGTGGTGTTTTGATCGCGGTCTCCAAGTATTGGAACAGCTTTATCGATCCTACAACGACGAGTATAACTCTTGAGCAGTTATGGATTAAAATCTCGACGCCTACTTGAATCATCAGCGTTGGAGTTATTTATCTACCCCCTGACCGACGTGACAATATGAGTTGCATACTCGATCATCTGTATTCCATCGGTTCAATAATCTCCAACCTGGCTTTGAATGACTTCGTGTTGCAGTTTGGGGATTACAATCAACCGTATTTGCAGTGGAAAGCAACGGATAACGGATTTCTAGAAGTCAACCCTCAATCTGTTCTTTCTAATTCCGGTTGTGCGTTAGTCGACGGTCTTTCCTTCCATGGTTTGACTCAGCTTAATGGAGTACCGAACAGAAATTCACGGTTTTTGGATCTCGTCCTTGGAAACGACGCAGTTAGCAATGCATGTAAAGTTGCAGAAGCTATTGACCCGCTTATCTCTCTCGACGCCGACCATCCAGCTTTGGACGTGGTGGTTGACCTCCCTGAATCGATAACATTTTACGATTACGCCGATGGTTCGCAGATGTACGACTACCGCCGTGCTAATCATGCCGATATTTGTGCTGCTATTTCCCGTGTCGATTGGCAACCTATCGATGATTTTGATTGCATTGACGACGCTGTGATCTACTTCAGCCACATTGTTCGCGATATAATTGCTGAACATGTTCCTTTGTGTCGCCCGAAGCCAAAGCCCCCATGGTCCAATGGCCATTTGCGTCAACTCAAACGTGCCAGAGCAAAAACATTGCGACATCACTGCCGGAGTCGCACACAATTTAGTAAGCAACAGTTCAACCGTGCTAGCAATGCATACCGTGTTTACAACCGTTCCCTATATCGTCGATATGTTATTCGTAAGCAGTCATCTCTTCGTAGAAACCCTAATGGATTTTGGTCGTTTGTGAATTCCAAGCGCAAAGAAGTTGGTTTGCCCATATCAATCCATCTCGGCGAACAACTTGCTAGCTCTGAGCTGGGTAAATGTCAGCTATTTGCTAAGCATTTTAAAAGTACCTTCAATGACATCCCTGCCACTTCCGTTCAAATAGCATCCGCGACTCAGTACACTCCAAGTAATGCTTTTGATTTTCATGCATTTATTATTGACGAACACGCCGTCCTGTCGGCCCTCAGAAAGCTGAAAATTTCGTATACTGCTGGTCCGGATGGGATTCCGTCGTCCATTCTGAAAAACTGCTCTAACTCGCTTGCCGTACCATTGGCTAAGCTGTTCTCACGTTCACTGCACGAAAGTAAGTTTCCCGGTGAGTGGAAACTTTCTCACATGTTTCCTGTCTACAAAAAGGGTGACAAACGGAATGTAGAAAACTACAGAGGGATCACATCTCTATGTTCGTGCAATAAAGTTGGATGACTTATAGGAGGTGCATTTGTAAAAACAGTTATACTGCCGACGATATATCAACCTGATCAATACAACATTACGGGACCATCCGAAATTCCTGCTATTACTAGCCAACGGGATGCAAGCCAGGATTCAAGCGTTGCAGGACCATCCGAAATAGCTGCTGGTGCTAGATAATGTAAGCCTTATAAACATATCAATTGATAATCATCAATGCTTAAAAGCTCAACTTATTTTCGGTCCTCTTTTTTTAAGTTGTCAATTTAAGAAGCCTGAGAATTTCAAAACGAGGGCTCTTGTATGGTTATTAATGTTATAAAAAGAATTGATTTGGGTCTATTTGTCTATTTTTTTTTTCAGAATCTTAAACAGAACATTATTTCCAGTTCTGAAACAATTCCGAGTGTATATGACGCACCATCTGCAAAAGATGATGGGGAAATTCAGCAACTAATGAAAGATTATAAGGAAACTCAAGATCAAGTAGAATTCTCACAATGTTGCCAAAAAGCTGGAAATATTATAAAATAACGAACGAATTCGATGTATCCCAATGTAACATATTGCTGAAAGTGCCAAAAAACTACAAAATGAGAAAGGATTTATGCCAGCACCTATTAAAAAGGTTAGCAGAGTTACTTTAGCAGACACTCTTTCACGCGTCCGAGAGTTTTTTTTTTGTATGTATGTATGTAGGAAGCCACCATCCTAGCGTGGGCCTTGCCCTGCATGCGGTTCCACTTAACAGAAAGATCATGCTTTGTTACCGTTCTAAATTCAACATATCGCTGTATGAAGGGCCAAAAAGGGTTGGGCAGGCCCGTAAGCAGACACACTTACGCGAAACCTGCGGGAATAAGAGAATCTCCTTCCAGCAATATAATCCTATAAAACGAATAACAAAATACGCAATTCAGTTAAGCTTTCCACATGGTTTGTTTAAGAAAGGCGCGTCAAATTCATTACAACTGTTGGAGTGGAATGTACCAATCATAAATGATAGACACATCCCCTCCTAGACTCCGGTTGGCCGTCCACTCCATTGTCCAATTGCAACTTCAATGATGCCCTGATGCACCCTCCCATCCCAGTTATGTTTTAAATCAATAAGGTATTAGGTTTTTACAATATATATCAAATATAGAATATAATAAAGGAATAAGTATATATATAGAGTGCGTATGAGTATATATAGTGTACGGAAAATTGGGTAGCCTGGACTGGATAATGTTTTCGAATTGTACACCTTGCATGTCAAAATTTCCTAAATGATTTTTATTTAAATTACATGTTTGCATACTGCTGGCCTACTGCACTTGTAGAAAAACCTGCAGAAAAACCTAAAAATTTAGACAATGTATCGTAACCATGAGAAAAAAAAATGAATTAAAAATTATTTTACATAACTTAGTAGCTCCATGGATGACCTGAAATAATTTTTATATAATAGTATAACTTAAATTTCGGCATCTTGTTCCGTTTCCTTGCATCGCAATAATCATTTGTAGAGGATCTCATAGGTTCTACAGTGATTTTAAATAATCAAATTAATTTAAATGTAATAATATACTTTCATATCATAACAATGACGTAACAAAATGATAACATGAGCACGACAGTTATCGATAATAGAATGTATATATGTGACTAAGCTGTTCATCCTCTCGTCGATAGACTTCAGCTTTTTCAGCTAGCATTAATGTCAAGTAAGATTAATATTTGTATCCACAATAATAAGAGAATATAATTTATTAATGTACAAAAAATATCTGACATCCAACGATCCAAGCACATCTAATGTGAACGTTATGCTGAAATAATGAAAAATAAATTGAGCCTTTAATGCTTGTAATGTTGCTCCATGCTCATAAGATAAGTGATTTTAGAACGAAAAGATGTTCCCAAAGCGTAGTGAATTTATAAATTTAATGTAGATGATCGCACCCCCTCACTTCGCTATTGTCAGATTGACAACATTCCCCAGGCTACGCCAACCAGCGTCTCCATGTTTCAGCTGGCAGTCTTGTGATCATATGACTCGTGGAGGCGTGAGGTAGGAACTTGTGAGGACCAAAGGTCTGTCGTATCCTTCTTTAATGCTGTCAACTCACCATTTGAAGCCCTCTTTCACGCGTCCGAGAGTTTTTTTTTATATATATAAAAAAAAAAGAACAAGTTTAAACCTACTGATTGTATAGTTAATAGCGATTTACCGGAAAACTTTTTCTTTTGTTGTACAATTTGAAATCCAAGGATTTTATTCAGTAAACGCCAGTGAACTATTCATCCTTTTGCTATTTTTTTTGTCCATTGAATTGAACTTTTGTTATACCCCTGTTTACTATAACTATTCGCATCTTAAAGCTTGATCACCATTAGTCAAGTGAACAGCCTAAGACGCGTCTCCCAGTCAGGCAAAATCGAGTTTATAAAACCCACCACCTTTCCAGGATTCGCCGTCCAAATTTCTTCAGGTTGCATATAGCCACTGTCCAGAAATTTCAGTCTGCTCATGTACAAAGCATCACAACTGCAGAGCAGATGTTCTGAGGTTTCACGTTCCATGTTACAGAAACGACAGATATCATTCTGAACCTGGCCAATGTTTTTCAAATGATATCTACTCGGGCAATGTCCGGTTACTAGGCCAGTATAGGTACACAGAACTCTCTTATTGAGCTCCAAAAGCTTTTTACTGATTGTTACATTTGGAAATATAAAACTTTTCGATTGAACACATTTTGTGGTAACCAACCAGTTGGCCATCGTGCAAAGGCAACAGATTTAGAATTGCATTTAACGATTGCTGCGCATCGCTTCCATTATAGCAATGGACACTAGCCGTTGAAGTTTTGACAGCTTTTTCTGTGCAGTAGCCTCTTTTGTTTTTGGCCACCACACAAGGGAAGCACACGTTAGTTTTGGACGTATTATTGATGTATAAATACACATTTTTGGTCTTAGGCCCCATTTTCTGCCAAATATTTTTGAGCATATCCAGAAAGCACTGGTTGCCTTGCCGATCACACACACTCAACATGAGCATTCCAATTAAGTTTGGCATCCATTATCACTCCTAGGTATTTCACTTGTTCACTAAGATGGATTTCCAATCCTCCTAGCTTAAAAGCGTTTAGATTCAACTTCCTTTTCCTGGTGAAAGGTACAATTACTACTTTTGAGAGATTTATGCTAAAGCCCTCCTGAATACACCAAGACTGGGTAAATTTTAGGGCCCATTGCATTTTCTCTGAAATGGTAGGGTCAAACTTTCCTCTCACTGTAATGACTGTATCGGCTGCAAAGCCTACAACCTCGAAACCTTTTTCCTCTAATCTACTTAGAAGATCGTCTACAACTAAGGACCACATTAGTGGTGAGAGGACTCTTCCTTGGGGACAACCTTTTGTTGCCCGTACTTTAATAGACGAACTTTCTAGCTTTGAAGTGATTTCTCTTCAGGTGTGAACCTGATTAATTATGTTCATGTCAAAGTTCCTTTTCTTCATGGCCCAAGCCATAGACGAATAGGAAGCGTTGTCGAAAGCTCCTTCAATATCTAAGAAAGAACAAAGTGCTATTTCTTTTACTGAAAGAGCTTTTTCTACCTTTGAAACCACAGTATGCAGTGCCGTAACTGTTGACTTACCAGACTGGTAGGCAAATTGGAACTCAGATAGTGGATACTTGTCCATGTTATTTGAATTGATATAATCATTCAACACCTTTTCCATTGTCTTTAATAGGACTGATGAAAGACTAATGGGTCTGTATGATTTAGGAAGCGCCTTATCTCGCTTTCCTATTTTAGGTATAAAGATAACTTTTACTTGTGCCCATGAAGATGGAACATGGTTGAGTCTCAAACTTTCCTTAAAAATCTCAATTAATGGCGAGATCAACACTGTTTCGCCGTTTTGAAGCAATGCTGGAAATATTCCGTCCGGTCCTGCAGCTTTATAAGGCTGAAAAGATCTCAATGCATTTCCTACCCTGACTTTCTTAAAGACTTAATCGTCTTTTGTGGCGTTTTCTGTTTCAACATACATTTGGGGTGTCCTTGTAGAACATTTTTCACCTAGAAGTGATCCATCACTATTTGGATCTACACACAAAACTGATCCAGGAAAATGGGTTTTCATAATCAACTTTAACGTTTCATTAGGAGTTTTTGTATAAATTCTATCCTCATTTTTCAGATTTCCAAGTTCAATCGTATGATCTTTTGCAAGAACCCTCTGAAGTCTTGCGACTTCCTGAGTATTGTGTATGTTTTCACACGTTAGAACCCACGATCTTCGTTTGGATTTTCTTATTTCTTTATTGTACTCAGTAAGTGCACCCCTATAGGGGGTACAATCTGAGGTTCTTTTTGCTTTATTAAACAATCTAAGAGACATTTTACGCAGACGTTCCAGTTTAGAGTACCACCATGGAACATCCCTGTTAGAGGATGATTCTTTGATAGGACAACTAGTGGTGAAAGAATTTAAAATCTTGTCATTTACCCCTTATTGCATATGTCAATATTATTTGATGAGGTATATTCCAATAAGCACTCCCCTCGACTGTTGATATCCGTACTACCCCACACGGTATGATGTGCGTTGGCATCACAGCCAATGATGAATGACTTATTATTTTCTCTGCAGTACTTGACAAATGAGTCGATCTCAGGAGGAGGCACCTCAGGAACATTACCCGGAAAATAGGCTGAAGCCACTATGACCTCAGTTTTTCTTCTGGTGGTATGCACCTCAACCATGACCGCAACAATGTTCCGTTTGAAGAATTCTGTAATGGGATAGCAATTCAGTGTTTTATCAACGAAAACAGCAGTTCTAGACGTACTCTGCTTTTCATCATAGAACAGCTTACAGTACTGTGTTTGAATACCAAGTATTTTTCCTTTATTTGTCCATGGCTCTTGAATTAGTACCACGCTCAGCCCCTCTTTTCTAAACCTCCGACTCATGACAGCAGATTCTCCTTTTGCATGATGGAGGAACTTAGTTGGTTTCATTGCTAAGGGTGGCACGCTCTTTCTTGCTTGTGCGGGGAGCGATAGATCCATCGATGTTTTTAATGGCCACAGCAATAAACTCGGCATTTACGTATGGAGTAAGAGACCCAGTTACACCTGTTAGCCAGTTTGCTGTAATTTGATCCTTGCATTCAAGAGACAAATCACCTTGCTTGTAGCTACATTTTGTAAACTTAGATTTAACGTCATGTCTTTGCTCTACTACTCTACTTTTTGTAGAAGAGCTTCTTGCAGAGCATCGAACTGCACTGTTTAAAGTTTTGGATAATTGTTAATGATTATTCCACTCTTTACCATTTTTGCTTCTAAATTTGCGGCTATCAGTTTCGATTTCACTTCGGTTTCAGTGAAACAAAATTTATGCGCTAGCTTTTTAGCAAGTCTGAAAGCTTTCCATGCAAGTTCGAAAGTTCTTCATGCAAGTTTGCAAGCAAAACTAGCATCCAAGTTTGCAATGAGGTCTTGTTCAAACCAAGTTGAATTGCTTTTGTCACCGGTATCGATTCAAATATCACTTTTTCACGCATTCACAATTTATCGATTAGTTATGCACTTGAAAAAGCAGCAATATACATGAGCCCGAAGACAAAGGTAGTGTAAACACATTCAGTGATGCCAGATCCCTTTGCTATATGTCACGAGGATGATTTTTCAGATTTCAAATTCTCAACTTTTATAGCTATAGCTGAGTTCACAAAACACAATTACGTTGCAGTTCGTTTATGTACGATAGATGGCGTTATATACGTGGGAGATAAGTTGCTTGTTCTGAAAATAAATTAACTTTTTCTCTGAAGGATCTGGTAGCCAATACCATAATAAGGACAGCTTTTAATTTATGCCAAATGCAAAAAGATTTCGGTCTCAATGCGAAATTGAATTAGGGGAGGAGTATTGAAATGCAATGGGAGGAGTATTGAGATTGCAAAGCCATCCCATAAATATGGATAATGAACTATATCTATGGGCTACTCTTAAAAAAAAACTCAAAAATACACTACGAGTTTTATTGAGTTTTATAGATTTATTGAGTTTTATTGAGTTTTATAGATAATGGAAAAGAAATTGAAAAACTGCCATTCTCGCATGAAACTAATTCTGGGAATCCAATGATATCATAGTTTGAAACCTGAAAATGGAATGTAGGGAAACTGCCCCCATATTAATCTCATTGTTCCTATATACATCCTACGATGAATCAAAGAATCGGGCAGTTGAAGGATCGGTTTCGTTTTCTAATAATGTTTGCTTACGTTAAATAACTACAACAAATATTACTAACTAATCCTTCAACTGCCCAATTGTTTGATTCATCGTAGGATGAATATAGGAACAATGAGATTAATATGGGGGCAGTTCCCCTATATGATTTTTATCTCAAAAGAAAACATGATTTTTGTTCTCAAAAGAACTCTCTTTATGACTCTCGTTATATAATATATTTAATATTGAGAAAATCACCGTCAAGTTTTGACTCAGGCTTATAAAATGATTCATATTATTTATTGGATTTTATCATCATTCACCAATTAACCACGTGGTCTTTTTGGGAGAAGAAGATAAGAAGTTGGTCAAAACGCGTTCGTCTTAACCACCAATACAAGCGGATAAGTCGTTAAAGTTATTCGGGATCAACGTGGGATTCAGCAGGATAAAATCGAACCCTAAATCGTTTGGAACTATGTAAACTATGTAGCACAAATTTGCAAAATTATTATGACAACCAACTTAACACAGCCATTAATTCTGCACATGAAGAATATAATCGTCAAGTCGAAACTGAAGTTAAATCATGCCCCAAGAATTTCTTCAATTATGTAAAAACGAAATTGAAAAATAGCAATTTTCCCCCACGAATGCATTTTGACGGAAATGTAGGTAATAATCCTTCTGAAATCGGCAAACATTTTGAAAATTTCTTCCAAGATGTATACACTACATTCTCCGAAGAAGACCGTGATCGCGACTTCTTTGCATTCATTCCTGAATTTTCCAACAATATATCTGTAAATCAAATACCTCCTCACAAAATTCTCAAAGCACTTAAAAACTTGTATGCTTCTAAGGGACCAGGTCCAGATGGTATTGCACCCGTATTTTTGATGAACCTTCAGACGAACTTGCCCTTCCTTTAGAACTTCTTTAAAATATGTCTCTGAAGAGCGGTACATTTCCCAACATTTGGAGATCCTCTTATTTGGTTCCGATTTTCAAATCAGGCACGAAATCAGACATGCGCAACTGTCGTGAAATTGCCATTATCTCTTGCATCCCAAAACTTTTTGAATCTCTCGTAAATGAAAATATTTTTCAGCAAGTAAAAAATCAAATTACAAGCAAACAACACGTCCCTTTCAAAGGTCGCTCAACTACTTCTAATCTTCTTGAATTTGTAACTTTTATTTAGAATGCAATGGACAATGGCAAGCACAAGGAAACCATATACACTGACTTCAGTAAAGCTTTTGATCGAATCGACATACCATTATTACTCTTCAAATTGCAAACAAATTTGAATGGAACCTGGACTGTTGAATTTTTCAGACCCCATCTCTGTCACCTCAGGGGTGACCCAAGGTTCACATTTAGGCCCGCTAATTTTTATTTGATACATAAACGACATTTCCTACATACTTAAAAATATCCAAATACTCATATATGCAGATGACATGAAGCTCTTCATGGAAATAAATGATCTTTTTTTTTATAAATCATTTATTTGTACAGGCTCAATCGAATCAACTTAACAGAGCCAAGTTTTCATATTTATATACATCAGTTATCTTAAAACTAAAGTAAGGAGGATAGAACCTATTATAGTTTATACAGGTTAAACTAACTACAGTCTAATGTTAATGTTAGTCAAAAAAATATAAATGAGTTTCATAAACTCCAGATCACGTACAGCCAAAATATCTCGAACTGGCACATTGGATTGCCTACCTCGAGCCCGAACAGAATCATAAAGCTCAGATCTGACTCCACGATGCTCAGCATATGACCAAATAATGTGATCTACGTCCTGGTAACCTTGTCCACATTCACAGAGATTGCTGTCGTTCAGCCCAACTCGGTATAAATGAGCGTTCAAAGAATAATGATTGGACATGAGACGAGACATCACACGAATGAAGTCTCGACCCACATCCATACCCCAAACTCAAGATTTGTTCGACACTTTTTGGATGATAGAATGTTGCCATCGCCCCAAATCTCCTTTACTCCATTTATACTGCCAGCTGACGAGTGACTGTTGACGAAAAACAGTAAAAAATTCATTAGAGGTGATTAGTCGATCGTAAATGTCGCCTTCTATAGCGCCCACCTTTGCAAGCCAGTCCGCTCTCTCATTGCCCGGAATTGAGCAATTAGATGGGACCCATACAAAGGTAATGATAAAATAACGCTAAGATAAAGCACTTAGAAGCTCCTGTATTTTCATGAGAAACTACGAGGAGTGCTTTACCGGCCTCAAGGAGCAAATAACCTCTATAAAACTGAGGCTATCCGTGAAAATATAATACTAATCCGGTGTTAGTGAGGTAACAATTTCTAGCGTGAAGTGTATTGCCGCTAATTCGGCGACATATACGGAACAAGGAGCTGGAAGTTTACGATTGGCGCTATAAATTTCTTTAAATATACCAAAGCCTGCTGACTCCTCTATCAATGATTCATCAGTGAAGAACGATTATGTGGAATCAACATAGCCAAACTTTACAGCAAATATTACCGGAAAATCATAGATCCTGCTTCATAGATAAATCAAAATGAACCAAATTGTCGAAATCGGAGAAGCAAACACGATTGCAAATGTTCGGCGAAGGGCTGACATCCTGTGTTATGTACAAATGGTACAACGTCATGAAGCAAGTTTGAGGATTCAACTCGAGAAGCTTCTCAAAGTTTTCGATTATCTGGGGGTTCATAACTTCACACCTGGTGAGGAGCTGGAGAGATAACTCTGTAAACCGATCCGAGAGTGGCAACATGCAGTTAGCACTTCAAGACTCATGGTGTGAGTCGAGTGCATGCAGCCTAACGCGATACGAAGACACCGATACTGAATAAGTTCCAGTTTAATGATGTGTGACCGAGCCGACGACTGAAAACAAAAACTACCGTATTTGATAGCCGACAAAATCGTTGTCCGGTAAAACGTAAGCAGATCTTGAGGATGCGCTCCCCACCAGGTTCTGGTAATTGTTCGAAGAAAGTTGATCCTCTGTTGGCACTTTCGCTTCAGATATTCAATCCCACATTGAGTATCTGAAGCGAAAGTGCACTTAGAATCGTCTGGTCCATGTGCACTTAGAATCGAACCAGACACCAAGATATTTAAATGACATGCGATGAGTTATCGGTTTACCCTTAATGTGAAGCTTTGGTTGTGCTGGGTTATGCTTCCTAGAAAAAAAAAAAACTACCAACTCAGTTTTCTCCGTAGAGAACTCGATACCCAAGTAGACATGCGATGAGTTATCGGTTTACCCTTAATTTGAAGCTTTGGTTGTGCTGGGTTATGCTTCCTAGAAAAAAACAACCAACTCAGTTTTCTCCGAAGAGAATTCGATACCTAGCCCAAGTAGACAAATTGTTTAAGGTATCCTGCAAGGGTCCTTGTAGATCGACCCCATTGGGTCCCGTGACAGACACTACGCCGTCATCTGCAAGTTGTCTCAACGTACAGTTGTCACTTAGACAACCGTCAATGTCTTTGACATAAAAATTATACAAAGGGGGCTGGGGGCTGATCCCTGGGGGAGACCCATGTAGCTTAATCGGGAAGCTGTAGAGGTTCCATGAGAAAAGCTCATATGCAACGCGAGACAGTCGTTCGTTCCCTTACCCCTACGGAAACCATATTGAGTATTTGAAAGCAGGTTGTTCGTCTGAACCCATTTGTCCAGACGGAAAAGGATCATTTTCTCCAACAACATTCGAATACAAGATAACATCGCGATGGGTCGATAGGAGTTGTGGTCGGACGCGGGGTTACCAGGTTTTTGAATGGAAATAACTCTCACCCGTCTCCAGTCATCCGGTACAATGTTAAGTTCCAGAAACTGATTAAACAAGTTCAACATGCGCCTCTTAGCGATGTCTGGGAGGTTTTTAAGCAAGTTGAACTTGATCCTGTCAGCCTCTGGAGCCGTTATGCCACACGAAAGGCGTGCGAGAGAGAAATCTACCATTGAAAAAGGTTGGCTGATCTCATTTATCGAATTCATTGTTTCGCGAGGAATGATCCGTGCCGGCACAGAATCTGGACAAACTTTTCGCGCGAGCTTGAGGATCCACGGGTCTGAGTACTCCTCGCTTTCGTTGTTCGTAGTTCGATTAGGCAATTTTCGCGCCGTGTTCCAAAGAGTACTCATCGACGGCTCGCGCGATAGCCCGTCCCCGAATCTTCGCCAGTAACCGCGTTTCTTGGCCTTGATGAGGCTCTTAAGTTCGCGTTCAAGGGCCGTGTATACTTCGAAGTGCTCAGGTGTTCCACGTCTACGGAAAACTTTAAACGCGTTGGACTTTTTACGGTAAACCTCGATGCATTGCTGATCCCACCATGGAGAAGGAGGTTTCCTGTGAAATGACGTTCCTGGAACTGATCGAGTTTGAGCTTGAAGCGCGCTGTCTAAGATCAGGTTGGAGAGGAAGTTATATTCCTCAAGCGGTGGAAGCTCTTCAGTCGTCGTTACGGCTTCATCTACTGCTGTCCTGAACTTTGTCCAATCGATGTAACGGGTAAGATCATACGTGACGTTACTGGATTCCGATGGATTGAACCTGCTGGCAATCGAATTTTTTATGGGCAAGTGATCACTACCGTGGGGATCTTGGATCACATTCCATGTGCATTCTAAGGATAATGAATTCGAACAAAGTGTGAGATCTAATTTACTGCCAAGTGAGGATGGACCAGCCAAACGTGTAATTTCTCCACTGTTAAGAACTGTCATATTGAAGTTGTCACAGAGGTCGTATATCAAGGAAGACCGTCGTCGTACAGTTCTCCCCAGCCTGTACCGTGAGAGTTAAAATCTCCCATGATCAACCGCGGAGCAGGAAGGATCGAACAAATTTCTGAACATTGTTTTTGGCTTATTGAGGCTCTAGGAGGAATTTACAAAGAAGCAAAGCAAAAGCTTTTATTTTTAATAACACCCTGACATGCGACAACTTAAATACCTGCCATTGGAGGAAAATTCACTCTATAGAAGGAGTAGCTTTTTTTGATCCCCATAAGTACACCTCCTCCACGCGAATCCTCACGATCAAGACGAATAATATTCAAATCATGAAAAAGAAGATCGATTTCGGAAGAGAGCCATGTTTCACAAAGAGCGAATGCATCACAACCGGTATTGTGAGCTAAACATTTGAAAAATTCCAATTTAGGAATAAGACTTCGACAATTCCACTGTAGAACAGTGATCAAATCCCCGACCTCATTTGGAAAATTATCCATCGAAGGAAATGATTGCTGCAAGAAGGGGCCACTTTATTGTCAATTGCTTCAAAAAAGCTTTCACTGTGGGAAGCATTTCCATAACAATGCTTTTAAGAGAGTCAGAAATTTCGAGGTACTTGAAGATACCTTCGACAAATAAATCAAATGAGAACAGCCCAGTCGAGGAAGGGGCTTCTGTTCTTAAAATCGGAGCATCAGGGGTCTTGGATGTCCCCGGAAGAGCTGGAAAGTCCTGTGAGTAGTTAATACTGCGGAAACCAGGAGGACTGGGATTTTCTTTTTTTCCACCACTCCTTGAAATGAGCAAGCTGGTTTTGGGCTCCGGCTCAGCAACTTTCCGTGGGTGGACGCGCCTTCGCTTTCGTGAAGCCCCTTCCGGAAAACGGGCTGAAGTTCCCTGTTCAACCAAATCAAAGTCAGACTCGTCATTTGACAGAGGAGCAAAGGGATTTGTATTGGCATTGGGTGATGGTGAGGCTTTTTTCACCATTTTAGCGAAAGATTTCCTGGAACGCTGTTTAAGCGAGCTTTCTATTTTTTCCTCGCGTTGTTTGTACGCCGGGCACGACAAGAGAGAATGAGGAGGAGAACCCTTGCAGAAAACGCATTTTGGTGTGCTGTCTGCGCAGGCTCCATCCTCGTGTTTCTCCCCGCAATTGGAGCAGCGTGCTTTATTGCCGCAATGGGTGGTCGTATGTCCCATCTGCTTGCATTTTTGGCAGATCATGACCCGAGGTACAAACAACCACACAAGTAGTCGAAGTTTTCCCAACTGGACGTATTGAGGGAGGGCTGAGCCAGAGAAGGTCACACGAAACGAGTCTGGCGATGTAAACTTCTTTTCACCCTTAGTGATCGATACTGTGCCAAGTCTTTTCACATCCAGTATCTTTACTGGAGAAAGCAGAGGGTTCTTATATCGACCAACCCCCTACTTCGGCCAACCCTTCCTCTCAGAGGTCAAACTCGTTTCGGTGGCCACACCTTTGATTTCAATACCCCGAGCTGGGATATACACCCGATACTCGAGTGTAAAGAGCTGAGAGACAGCAATCTCATTAGCTTGCTTGCGCTGGACACAACGACCCGAAGTTTATTCGGTCTGACTTTAATTATCTCGGTCAAGGCCGAAAAACGTTTTTTCAGATCATTACTGATCTGATAAACGTTCAGAGGTTTCGTTTTGGGCTGAAAGTAAACAAGCCATGGACCAGCTGAGCTATCTGGATAAGCACGTGATCGGGTAACTTTATGAGCTACCTCATCATTTCGCGCCATAGATGATTCATCTTCCGTCAAATCATCCATGGCTCGCTTGTGGGAGCTTATGACGCTCAACCACTAACGCAATTATCAATAATCAAACAAAGAAAAACAAACTAAAGCTAAAAACACTCACTAACACACACTGACACACTCAAAATATATTTACAATCTATTCAGGAGAGCGAGAGAGAGAAACAAAAACTTATCTTATATGTATCACGCAGCTGCCGAGCGACGAGCGAGTGGCCGCGTGTACTGGCTAGAAGGGGAGCTCAGCGATGATGATGACGATGATGATGATGCTTGTCGGTGGTAGTTGGGAGATGGACGTATGCACGCTACACACGATTGACTGCTGGTGAGCGTGCCATTCGGAGATGCGATACGAAATGGCTGATCACTTTTCAATTGTTATTAATTACGTTGTTGCACTGTATAAGCTAAACGTTTTCTTCTTCAGTAAATAAAAACTCGATTACACCTTCGGTGAGACCACATCGAGAAAACTTGAACTGAACTTAGCACTGCGAAAACCTCCCAAAGCAACGGAGAGCAAACGAAATGAACTTCACCGTTTGCTTTTCGTTGGACACTGTGTAATAAATAAACAATTTTAGCGACGCAGAAGAATTCCAGAACGAAATCAACTTATTCAACACATGGTGTAGCAAAAGCTTACTTCAACTTATTGTGAAAAAATGTAACTCAATAGCATTTAGCAGAAACATTGAAACACCTTGTACGGAAATATTTTCAGGAAACCAAAAAGCAGAAACATGCAAAATAGTAAGGGACTTGGGCGTTATCCTAGACTCTAAACTGACTTTTGTAGAACATTACAACACTATTATTAGTAAAGCAAATAGCATGCTGGGAGTCATTAAAAGGTTCAGCCACAATTTTCATGATCCATACACCATTAAATTATTATACATTACATATTTAGGGCCAATTTTGGAATACTGCAACCTATTATGGAGTCCGTACTGTGCCATACATGAAAAACACATAGAATCCGAACGCATAGAATTGAACTTTTATACTCCCAGCCGGCATCTTATAACACGGAAATTATTTAAGAAAAATCATACAGAACAAATTATGCAAAAAAATGGCCTCATTAATTGAATAATGCGCCAGTATAACTTACATTGCGAAATCATTGGCATCACTATGTCTAAAGAACAAGTAAAATCTCGTTTAAAAGACAACAGAAATAATGTATAGCATGTAAGTAGAACATTGTAACCATTGTATGTAGTCTACATTGCTTGACGCAATAAATAAATACGTATAAAATGAACAACCTTTGCAGCATCACTCGACGACTCATCAGCGGTTGTAAATCGAGAAGTGCGCATCGATGTTCGTATGGTGGTAGGTTCACTCGTTCCATGGCATGCAGTGTAGAGCATACCTAATGAAGCGCTTCTGGACTCTCTCAATACTGGAGGCGTTTAGATTATGGCAGGCGATCGATGCAGTCTTCAAACCGCTTAAGTATTACAATTTGTTTTCCTCGCAACTTGATATGGACGGCATGAAACGGTGCCCAAACTTGCACTCCATATTCAAGTACAAACTAAAGTGCAGAACAGGGCCTTCAGTGCATGTACGTCATTAAAATGAGCTGTGTTCCGGCGTAGGAAACCTAGCATCGCATTGGCTTTCGCAGTTGTCACTAAGATATGTTCGTTGAGGCGTAGTTTAATATCAAGTATCACGCCAAGGACGTGACTCTTTATAATGGCAAATTGTTGAGCCCGTAGCCAAAGATACAGTCGTTTGACATCGAGTGAACGTCATTACTTTACATTTTGCCGCATTCATCTGCATTCCGTTCATTTTGCGCCAAGTTGAAATAAGTTCAATGCACCGCAATCCACATGCAACTTAATCACGCGAAACAACTTTAAGTCATCTGCATAGAGCAGTTTCCCAGACTTGAGGCTATTGCACATATCATTGATGAAGAGGACAAATATCAGGGGAAAAGATGGCGGCCCTGCGGGACGCCGGAAGGAATATCATATACATTCGACCTAGTATCGTGCACTTTGACAAAAGCTTTGCGCGCAGACAGATATGATTTCAGTCACTGAATGATCCAAGAAGGTAGTCCCAGGCGGTTTAATTTTTTAATGGCTATCTCGTGAGGCACCTTGTCTAACGCTTGTGAGAAGTCAACGTAGATTGCGTCAACCTGACACCGCTTCTCCAGCTCATTGATCACAGTGTGGGTGTAAGGCATGAGGTTCGACGTCGTTGACCGCTTTTTTACGAAACCATGTTGATGTTCAGATATTACAGGCTGCACGGCAGGATACAGCAAGTACACTTTCAAAAACTTTCGTTAGGCATTTCAAAATAGATATCGGTTGATAGTTCTCCACGCAATGTGTGTTTCCAGCCTTGTGGATTGAAATAATTGATGCCAGCTTCCAAGCATCTGGAAATACTCCTTCGATCAAGGATCGGTTGAAAATCGCTGCGACGGGAACAGACAGTGACTGGTTTCAATCATATCTTACTGGTCGCGAACTCATGGTTGCTATATGTGACTGCCGTTCTGATACTTTTCCAGCGACATCGGAAATACCTCAGGGGACCACTGATCTTCTTGCTCTTCTTCCACGATTGTAATCTTGTCATCGTGGGAACTCGACTATCATATGCTGACGATCTCACACTCTACCTTCGTATCTGTTGCACTGCCGATTGTTACACTCTGCAGCGTCAGCTTCATGCCTTCGTTGACTGGTGCATTGTTAACCGAATGGAAGTAAACCCAACAAAATGCTCAGTTATCTCCTTTTCTCGAAAAAGGGAACCGCTCGTCTTCAACTATAATCTGTCAGGGACAGGTATTGAACGGGTGAGCCACGTGAAGGAGTCAGGAGTTATTTTGGATTCGCAATTCGCATACGAGCAGCATATTTCATAAGTGATCGATAAAGCGTCTAGAACGTTAGGTTTTATCTTCAGAATCGCCAAACTTTTTACCGATGTTTATTGCCGGAAGCCATTATACTCCTCGTTGGTCCGATCAGTTCTTGAATATTGCTCTGCAGTTTGGAATCCAAGCTGAACTGGTGTTGAAAGAGTCGAATCCGTCTATTACCTTGAAGAGATACTTTCCGTTTGCCTAGCTATGAGAATCGATGCCTACTGGTTCATCTGGAGCCTCTTTCGACACGAAGAAACACTACCAGAGCTTTATTTATCGCCGATATCTTGCAAGGAAGAGTGGATTGCCCAACCATACTCGAGCAAATCAACTTGAATGCACGACCGCCTGCACAAGGGACGATTCGGTGCTGAGTCTATCAATTCGTCGCACAAATCACGGAATGAATGGAGCAATCAACGGATTCAAAGAGTCTTGAACAGGGTTGCCTCAATGTTCGATTTCAATGTACCACGTCAGACCACTTCGGCGCAGTTTTTGTCAGATTTTCTCCGGCACAAGAAAACGTGGAAAACAGTTTTGTATTTTAAGTTTTAAGCAATGACTAATATTTTAGTTTTAATATTAACATAACGCCATTGGGGCTAGTTGCAACCTGTTGGTGGGTTCAATTAAATAAATAAACAATGATCCATATAGAAAAGATAAAATTATTTTTATTAGTGAAAGCTATTTTGAAGGATCGTTCGTAATTGTTTAGTGTAGTTGTCATATGTCATTGCTTATTTTTATAAAGGGGTTGTGTTCCTGTCAATGTGGTGAGTGATCGTTTATATATTTTTTTTGTGCTTTTTTTTACTGTTGATGTTTTGTATTGTTTTTTTTTGTGAGTAACCATTCAAGTTTGCTGTCTCAAAGATATATTAAAATTCTTAAGTTATGCCGTTTGGACTTAGTGGTAATGTCTGTATTTTGTGTACCTTGTGATTAAAGGATGCTTAATTGTGTTGATGTGAGTGATTTGAGCTTTTTGGAATTGTACGTTGTGTATTAGTTGGTTTTCTGTAGATATCAAATGTGAGTTTAGATTGTTCTTTCACTACAAGCAAATTAGGGAAAGATAATTTAATGTCATTTTCCGTGTCGTAGCTACATTATATGTTTTTGTGTGTGTTGTTTAATGTTTCTTGAATAAGTGGTACGAAGTCCTTCTTCAAAATGCTGAATACATCATCAACGTAGCTCCACTAAACAATAGGTAGTTTAGTTGTGTCTTATAACTGTTTTTTAAACTTTCCTATAAAACCTCTCAAAAAGGGGAAAAAGGATTGCCCATAGAAATATTTAGTTTTGTTGGTCTTGATGAGTCTTATTGGTTTATAATCAATAAAATTGATTTAGTTCTGCTTTTTTATTCGAATATCTTAGGATGCATGAAGCACGTGAAACGTGAAATGCATGAAACATAACAATATTCATTAATTAAATGTTTTAATGTTTTGATTTAAACTGTATACCTAGACAAACCACGCATGCAAAACAAATTGAACTCTTAACAAAATGGTTAACGTCTACCCAAAACTCATGGTTATTTGATATTGTAAAAGCATTGCAAATTCAGTTGGAGTTTCTTACAATTCATCACACCGAGTGCTAATATAGTAAGTACAGCATTTCTATTTTTAATACATTATTATTTATCTGTTGCATAAACTAACATGATATTCCTTTTTGTTGCCTAATCCTAGACCTATGGTTACGATCGAGCATTACACTGTCGAGTAATCTATCATTTCTTTACTAGCCTTTACTTAAAGTTTTTCAAATTACATTATTGCAAGCCTACTTACTCATAAATGTGCATCACTTTATTAATCAACAGTAATATATTTGATCATAACAAACAGTAAATCTGAATTTTTTAGACTTCAACATAATTGAACTAGTAATTAAATGACGACTATGAAGGTAGTTTAAAAATTTTGCATAAAAACCATTAGATATTTTTACACTTTGAAGAGCCTCACATTGAGAACAACATGTTACTATATGTACTGCCCAAGAAACATTTTTGGTTTTATGAAGGTTCTGTAGATCATAATTCAGACTTCTAGAATGCTATAAAACCTCTATAAAACTTAAATGTTACTTGGGTGAGTATTGAAAAGCATGCTTTTAGAAGATCAAGGTGCTTCAATGCAATTCTCTGATATTTCATTTATAGTAACATGCAAGGATCCTTAAGAATAACTGCTGAAGAAATGGGAATACTCAGAAAGATTGTCGAAACAATTGCTGCCACATTTGAAGATGTCACAGGAAATGTTGTGTATAACGGAGCTCCAAGTAGTGCTCCAATGTGTCCACCACAGACGAAAAAGCCAATAGCTGTACACCTGAAAGAAGGAAAAATAAGCTTATCATGACAACTTACAAACCAGAGAATATAGACAAGTTGTAGTATTTGTGCAAGAACGTTAATTCCCGTACACTATTTATAGTATCGATAAAAATAAGGTGCCTGCGAGGAGAGTGACGCCATGTTCCAACTTTAAGGACTTTTGCTTAATTCCAAAGTATCGATTAGTATCGTTGTTAAAATTTAGACAGTGTTTTTACTCTCTTTTGAACTTATTCTAGGTTGCACACTGAAGTTTGAAACGTGTGGCTCACATCTACCGGTGATCAGTCTGATATTGCTATACTTTTTTTTTTCCTCTGCTCGGGACATAAACTACTGCCACTAGTAATTTGATCTATTGTAGTATATCCCGTATCCTTTGTTGAGTGCATGTCGAGTTACTTTATCACTATTGAGAAATGATGAAATATTCGGTGTTGTTACAGTTGTCATTGTTTGTTTTGTTGGCAGTGAATCGAGTTTTATTGAAAGTTTTCGCTATTTAAACCTTTGTGAGAGACAGCACTCTTCAAATGCGCACCCCTTTATCAGTAAAAACCGGGTTCATTGCAAAGAAAACAAACAATGACTCCGATACTAACCATGCCTCTTTTTTTTTTAAACCTTATATTTCTATGTTTACTTGTTAATATTTACATAAAATATAAAATTGTCTAAACATAATAAGTTTTCATTTGTTTCGATATGATAGCTGAAGAATAGTCCTAATGATTTTATAATGGAGTTCTTTGAGGTTCGATTAGTGTTTTTAAACTCAGGATATACAAAATCTTCTGGTTCTAACCTTGGTAGTCTTGACTCTAGCTGTAGTATTTGTCTTCGTTGAAACCTCCATATTTCTCTGCTGCTTTGACAACGGAACAGCTTGTGTATCGTAGTTTCTATTTCTCCCGGATATGTCTCGCAATTCGGATCATCTGCCACGCCTCGCTGAAACAGTAAATCTCGATGCCTTATCTTCTGGTGCATTACCACAAACCAGTTGGATCGCTGCGTTGATGATAAGATTTTGTTATTAAGGTGTTTGAAGACGGCCTTCCAGTCACGTTGATTGGCCGTTACAAATCCCGGATCAGGTTTTAGCGTCAGAAAGTGGAGATATATTGCTTGAGACGATGCTGTACTGATCAATTGATGAGGTAACTGGGACATTTCGGTTTGCAGTAGTCTAATATGGTTAAATATCGCTGGTACTGGAATGTTTGGATTCTCTAGAAAGCTACTCATAAATGGAAGTTGTCTTGCCGTGCTTATCGCACGGTTCAAAAATAGTGCCTTCGATTTTGTCTCTGGGCAATGCAGGTTCAGACCACCTCTAGATTTTGGGAGAATCAAATTGGCAAAGGCTATTCTTTGTAGAGCTTGGCCATACCAAATGAATTTTCCGATTTCTGCCTTAATTTTTGCGGCAAATCCTTTTGTGAGTGGAATATTTGAGGCCATATACCAAAGTTTTGAGGTGATATACGTGTTGATAAGTATGACTTTTTGAATTATATTCAACTTCCTCGGGTGATGAAACCAAAGTCGGGTTTTCAATCCGCTAAGAACGGACTGCCAGTTTAATTTTTGAACTTGTTTGATATTGTTTCCAAAGCGCACTCCCAAGATGTTTACTACGTTTTCGATATTTAGCCACTTCGTGTCTGTCGTGAGGTTAACGTTGCCGATCATTACTGCTTCAGTTTTCTGCTTATTCAAAATTGCACCCGAAACTGAACCATATTCATTGAATATAGTAGCAACTTGTATTACTGCTCGTTCGCTGTCTAGAAACATGGATATGTCATCAGCGTAAGCGTTGATCACGGCGTTAGGAAATTTGTTCAAGATGGCATCTAGGTTGCAGGTTGCAATGGTTGCAGGTACAAAACAAAAAGATGCATCGATAGCGGATCACCCTGTCGTACTGATCGTTTAATTTTGAATTCCTGTGTCAGGTGACCATTGACCAAAATTTTAGAATAAGATTGGCTCCAAATCGTGTCAAGTAAGTTAACAAAATTCTGGTTGAAATTCATTCCTTCTAGAGTTTGTTTATGGTGATTTTTTTTTTTAACTCTTTATTTGTTCCAAATTTATTCATATTTACATTTCATGTTAATCAAGGTGCTCCAGCTACTACCGTAACGTATCAACCTTAATTGTTAAAATATGTATCTAATTTTGTTTACATTGTTCGTGCCTTAGCAGTTCAGTATTTTAAACAGGTATTTATTCCTGCGTGTCAGTATAACAATAATAATCTTAAAACTAAAAACAAACTAAAATTAATCTTAACTAAACATAAAGGGAATTAATCATTGCAATAGAAGATTGCAACGATTTTTGTCTGAAATTATTAATTATTTTGTTGGACATTTGTTCTAAAGTCTCAACATTCGAAATTCTGTGCACTTCGTTAGTACTGTACCAAGAAGGCAGCTTCAAAATCATCTTCAGAACTCTGTTCTGAATCCTTTGAAGTATTTTTTTCCTGGTAGCACAACAACTAGACCATATTGGAACAGCATAAAGCATGGCCGGTCTAAAAATTTGTTTAAATATTAGTAGTTTGTTCTTCAGACATAGTTTGGATTTTCTGTTTATAAGAGGATATAAACATTTTATATATTTATTACATTTGGCTTGAATGCCTTCAATGTGATTTTTAAAATTTAATTTTTGATCAAGTAATAGACCAAGGTATTTCACTTCGCTTGACCAGGAAATTGGAACACCGCTCATAGTAACGATGTGACTACTACTAGGTTTCAAAAAAGAAGCTCTAGGTTTGTGTGGGAATATTATTAGTTGAGTTTTGGAAGCGTTGGGAGAAATCTTCCATTTCTGTAAATAAGAAGAGAAAATGTCCAAACTTTTCTGCAGTCTCCTGCAAATGACACGAAGACTTCTTCCTTTAGCGGAGATGCCTGTGTCATCAGCAAACAAGGATTTCTGACAACCCTGAGGCAAATCAGGGAGGTCGGAAGTAAAAATGTTATATAGTATCGGCCCAAGAATGCTACCCTGAGGAACTCCAGCTCTAACAGGTAGTCGATCAGATTTGGAATTCTGATAATTTACCTGCAGAGTTCTGTCAGTTAAATAATTTTGAATTAATTTTATAATATAGAGCGGAAAATTAAAGTTTTTCAATTTAGCAATCAAACCTTCATGCCAAACACTGTCGAATGCTTTTTCTATGTCTAGAAGAGCAACTCCAGTTGAGCAGCCTTCAGATTTGTTTGAACGAATTAAATTAGTAACTCTCAAAAGTTGATGAGTAGTTGAATGGCCATGGCGAAATCCAAATTGCTCATCTGCAAAAATTGAGTTTGTATTGATGTGAAGCATCATTCTATTCAAAATTAGCTTTTCAAAAAGTTTACTGATTGAAGGAAGTAAACTTATTGGTCTGTAGCTAGAAGCTTCAGCTGGATCTTTCTCGGGTTTCAAAATTGGAACAACTTTGGCATTTTTCCATTTGCCAGGAAAGTATGACAAATGAAAACATTTATTAAATAATTTTACTATGAAAGACAAGGTACTCACTGGGAGTTTTTTGATGAGTATATAGAAAATTCCATCATCACCTGGAGCCTTCATATTTTTTAACTTTTTAGTTATAGTTTTTACTTCATCCAAATCAGTACCCCAGGATTCATCAAAAATATTTTCCCTTGAGGAAATATTCAGATAATCAAGAGAAACCTGATTCTCAATAGGACTAGTAAGACCCAAACTGAAATTATGGGAACTCTCAAACTGCTCAGCAAGTTTTTGAGCTTTTTCCACATTTGTTAGCAATATTTTATCACCTTCTTTGAGCGCTGGAATAGGCTTTTGAGGTTTCTTTAAAATTTTGGAGAGTTTCCAAAAAGGTTTGGAACTCGGCTCTAATTTTGACACATTATTTTCGAATTGTTTGTTCCTCAGGGCAGAGAAGCGTTTTTTAATTTGTTTTTGCAAATCTCGCCAGATAACTTTCATGGCGGGATCGCGTGTTCTTTGATATTGTCTTCTACGGATATTTTTCAGACGGATCAAAAGCTGAAGATCGTCGTCTATTATAATTGTATTGAACTTTACCTCGCATTTTGGAACTGAGACAGCTCTTGCTTCAACTATGGAAGTAGTCAGAGAGTCAAGAGCATTATCGATATCATTTTTAGTTTCCAAAGGAATATTAGGATCAAAGTTATATTCCATGAATGTTTGATATTGGTTCCAATCAGCTCTATGATAATTGAAAGTAGAACTGTTGGGATTAGAAATTATTTCTTGAGATATTTCAAAAGTTACTGGAAGGTGATCCGAACCGAAGTCAGCATGGGTAACCAATTGGCTACAAAGTTGACATGAATCAGTTAAGACCAAATCAATAGTTGAGGGATTTCTGGCAGAAGAAAAGCAAGTTGGGCTGTTTGGGTATTGGATAGTGTAATAACCCGCAGAACAATTATCAAATAGTATAATACCATTGGAATTACTTTGAGCATTATTCCACGATCGGTGTTTTGCATTAAAATCACCAATAATGAAGAATTTTGACCTATTACGGGTAAGCTTCTGTAGGTCACCCTTGAGAAGATTCTTTTGCTGACCTACGCATTGGAATGGTAAATAGGCAGCTAATAGTGTAAGTTGGCCAAATGTTGTTTCAACAGAAACCCCCAAAGTTTCAAAAACTTTGGTATCAAATAAAAAAAGAATTTGATGTTTGATACGCCTATGAACAATTATGGCAACGCCACCACCTGGACTTTCAAGACGATCATTGCGGTGTACGAAATAATTAGGATCCCTTTTTATTTTATCACCTGGTTTAAGAAAAGTTTCAGTTACAACGGCAATATGCACGTTATGAACTCGTAAAAAGTTAAACAGCTCGTCTTCATTATTTTTAAGAGATCGAGCATTCCAATTTAAAATATTCAGTGTCTTAATACCCATTGCTGAATTTCAGGGTCATGACAATATTGTTTGCAAATTTTATACCAGTTTGAATTGCATCAAACATGGAGTTTGTATTTAACATTCCATTAATCATATCGATTTATGATTTCTGTAAAAAATCCATTTTTGGAGCGGTTATGCTACCTAAGTCAAAATCTTCAACATTTCTGGTAGAATTTTGGTTTCTACCGGCTATAACGGCAGCGTAGGAAGCTCCATTACCTAGCTGTACATTGCTACCAGCAGGTAAGAATTGAGCATTGAAAACTTGTGCTCTGTTTGTACTTACGGGTACATTTGTACTTCGCTGACCATTGTTAACAGCAGATAGCAGTGGAAAATTTGACGGTTGGGCATTGATCGTACCTTCCGGTACGAATGTTGGATTTCCTCCTCGATGACCGTTGTTAACAGCCGAAGAATAATTACCTGGTCGGGAACGTGAAGCGGACCCTACCTGATGCTTAGCACGAGAATTCAAGATCGCTTTGCGAGTCTTGCATTCCCAAAAATTGGATTTGTGGTTTCCACCACAATTCGCACATTTAAATTTCTTGGGATCCTTCACAGGACAGTTGTCCTTGGCGTGAGAGGAATCGCCACAATGCATGCATTTGGCATCCATGTGACAATTTTTCGTCCCGTGACCCCATCCCTGGCATTTACGGCACTGGGTGAGGTGTTGAGAATTTCCTCCAGTCTTCCTGAAGTGTTCCCACTTCACTCTGACATGGAGCATAAGGCTGGCTTTTTCCAATGCCTTGAGGTTATTCAGTTCATTTGATTTAAAATGAACTAAATAAAAATCGTTAGAAATCCCATTGCGAGAATCGCCAGGTTGGGATTTCTTTTTCATCTTTATCACTTGAACTGGTGTAACTCCAAGCAATTTAATAATTTCTTCTTTGATCTCATCCAGGGATTCACCACTGGCTAGACCTTTTAAGACCACCTTGAACAGACGTTCAGTTTTGGTGTCATGTGTAAAGAATTTGATGCCTCTTTGAGCAAGATACTCCACGAGAAGTTTAAATCCGATCAAGGTTTCAGCCAATACACGGCATTCACCCCGACGACCAATTTGAAAGGAAAATTTCGAATCTTTTATGAAATTCGTGAGTTCCTTACGGAGCCCATGAAAATCAGATGTTGTTACCACGATAGGTGGAACCTTTTCTTTCCCTGCATTAATTCGGGAATGCTTCGAAGATTTTTGCCTGACTGATGGATCATTCTCATCATCAGTCAGAATATCGAATTGATTGCTCAAATCAATATTGTTAGAAGGGGAATCCAGAGATTGTCCCTTTCTTTTGCGTTTAGGCGCCATTTTCTCCAAAATGATAAGAATGTATACGTTTTCTCCTAATCAACTTCCAAGCAGATTCTACAAGATTCCGAAGGGTCAAAGAGGAATTTTCCAAATCGATATCCAAGTCGGATTACCTCGCGTAGGGTCCAGACAAGGATCGAAAAGGAATAAGGGTAAAAAATAAAAATTGTGCAGGTAATGTTAAGCACTGAAAAGTGCTGTTTGATTTTGTTATAGCTTTAGGTAGCAAAAATACTTCCTTCAGCAAAAGAAAATAGAACCGCGCGGCATGAGAGCTCGATGCGGACTGGGAAATGGTGATTGACTCTGTCAAACGCATGGTCTAGATCAAAAGACACCAGAAGTGCACTTTTACGGTGTTGTTTGAGTTGACAGATTCTATCGTATATACGGCTTGTTGCTTCGAATATAGTTTTCTTTCCATTTGAGCATTTTTGGTTATCTGCCAACACCAACGGAAGCAGAGAATGTATTCTTCGTTTGAGGATCCTTGCCAAGACTTTGTAATCAAAGTTCAAAAGTGAAATTGGACGATATCCTTTTGCACTTCTGTCACCTCCTTTCTTTTTTACCAGAACTAAGATCCCATCGTAGAATTTTTTCATTGCTAATCCTTGAAGTGCATCATAGATGACATTAGTGAACTCATTGGAAATAACCCGCCAAGCCTTCAGATAAAGTTCTTTAGTCAGCCCATCGGAGCCCGGAGATTTTCGTGAACAACTTTCTTTGATGGCAGCTAAAATTTCGTTTTGATCTACAGCGTGCATCAGATTTTCATTTACAGGGTTATTTTGCGGAATTGCTTTGGCTGGCACAAAATCAGTTGGAGGATCAGCATCTTCAGTGGAATATAAGGTTTCAAAATATAACCTGATTGATTCTCTTATTTGAGTGTCGTCTCGAATTTCGGTACCATCGTCTGACTGCAACGTTAAGATAGATGTTTTGGACTTTTTTCCATGGATTTGAGCAACGTGGAACAGCGTTGTGGATTCTCCGGAGATATAAGTTTCGTTGTTTTTCCGAAAATTCTCTGAAAACTGTCTCTGCAGACGAAGCATTTGTGATTTAATGTGGTTGATCGTACCAAGCTGTTCTGGATTGCCGTGATAGTTGTCGTATGCTTCTTTCAATAAACATCGATATAGCTCGATCGCATCTCTAAATTCTCGGTGGACAATTGAAGTTTTCCATTTCAAAAACGAGATTACTTTAGGCTTTGTATACATAACCCACCATTCTATCCACGAACGATGGTTTCTTCTCGCACGTACCCAGTATTCCCATTTTCTAGACAGTTCGTTGAGGACATCCATGTCATCAAGGATGTGTGATTGAAGACGCCATACACCACGGCCAATAGGAGTTCCTATTTGGGGAAAGACAATACGCACTATGTATGCCTTATGATCCGAGAACGACGTAACTGCAAAATGTGTCGTGCGGAGCTGGGATTTCATTGAACAGGATATTAGTATTCGATCAAGGCGAGACGCTGCATTCGATCTGATGTAAGAAAATTCGACTCTTTGCCCATTTAATTCATCCCATGTATCCACCAGTTTTGCTGCACTCATAAGCCGTTTACACATCGGACTTATGCTGCTACCACCTGTTGCATCTTTTGCATTGACTACTGCGTTGAAGTCGCCACCAAGCACTACATGCTCCGTAGAATGATGGAGATAGTGTGCCACAGAGGAGTTGAAGAAATCTTCTCTTGCTGCTCTTTGTGAAGCACCGGAGGGAGCATAAATATTGATGAACGTGATTGATCCAATTCTCAACGATATTAAGCGGTTATCTATACTTTTTTCTACATTATGCACATTGTACTGGTCCCTAAATGCAATTCCTGTACCTCGCTGGTCGGCATTGACGTTGAAAATTATCGTAAACCCTGGCAACAATAGCTGTTCATTCTGCACTTCTTGTAGAAAAATAATATCTAATTCTGACGAGCGGATAAATGATCCCAATGCATCAACTTTCGTCTGGTTCGAGATATTGCAAATGTTGATCGTAGCAATTTTATAACTACACATATGCATCACCCTAATGAATTTTGGAGTCCCACCATATATCGTTCTATTGTACGTTCCCAGTCTCTGACAGTCACAGCATGCGGTATGACAGCGAATGTCATGATATTGCACGGATGAACCGATAACAGATACAGTATGATTGTCGAACTTGTTGGTATGTTTTTGTTTTGGCTACAGTTTTCGCTCACCTGACTTCTATGAATGGATCGGCTAGTTTTGGTGCAGTAGTGTAGTGCGAATGAAGACGGTGTTTGAGTGCGGTTTTCCAGCTTCGGTATTATGATGATGTTGCGTCTTCGGGTGAGCCGTCGGAAGTGTCGTAAGTAGCAATTTTCTACAAGTGAATTTTGTTCAAGTGCGGCAGTATCTACGTCGGCTTCAGTAGGACATATACTAGGGCTTACCTCACAGAAAAGAGAGCCCTCGCTGACAGTGCTGTGGTCGTTGGTTTTCGAGATGAATGAAAAGTGCGAGTTCGTTATCGGTAGTAGTGTTTTATCCGACGGGTTGCCATTGAAGATGTTGTTGCGTGGTACGTTTTGGTGTTGCAGAAGAACAGACAGTGTTTGCTCACAGTAGGAAAAGCCCTCGTTGGTGGTGTTGAACGCAGTAATGGATTTGCTCGTTAGATGTACTAGACGTTTTGATGATATTCCCCAATGGAATGAATGTTGCAATGTTGTGAACGAAAAATTTAAAGTTTTTTTGAGATTGGTGGTATCTGGTGTTGCTTCGGCATGACATATACCCATTGCAAAGCTTACCGGGAAGAAGAATGTTTGTTGCTCCTGCTCCTGCTTTTGCGTTTTACCTCCTGGAAAGTGATTTCGGAGGTAGTTGAAGACTGTTGAGAACGATGCCTTTTGGGTGCGATAGCTGTTTCATCTCCATCATCAGAAATGACGAAGTCAGTTGTCTGGGCTGTAGTTTCCTTATTTTCATTTTTGCTGAGTGGTGAACTTGTTCTGCTGGATCCAGTTTTTTGAGTGCTATCGTTTATTAGTTCCCGGGAATGAGAAGATGGTCTGCTGACTTGCTTTGAGGTAGTTGCCATAATGCGATCCGATATTTCAGTGACAAGAGTTTTTTGTGTACTGGAGTTATGCTCTCCATCTGTTGTTTCCATTTCGTTCTGGGGACCCGGAAGATAGCAGAGGAATATTTTTTTGTGATGATGACGGTGCGATAATGCCTTGAACAACTTGAGCCGCAGTGAGACGGCTATTGATGTCATGACCTAGCTCCTTACGTACCGCGTTACAGGTACGGCCGATATGCAGCGGTCTGACGCAGTAACGGCAGGTGCGGATCTGGTTTCGGTAGGTGATGTATGCGGTGTGAGTAGTCATCGGGATGTAGGATGGAATTGGTTTTTGGATTCTCATCCGCACTAACCTTACTCCGGTGAGTAAGCCTGGCCAGAAGTTCTTCCACACTTCCGCTCGTGTGGAAGTTACCTCCCCGTATGGCGCTAAGTGCTTGACGATTGTTTCGGTGGAGATGTAGGATGGCAGATCAGCTACTCTAATCTCAATCGCATTGTCATACGGGACTATTGGAATAGCGTATTCCTTATTGTTTAGCTCGATAGTATGCTTTAGGCTGTGCTCTGCTACTAGCTCTTCCACATATGATTGGGACTTGCGTTCTATTATGACTCGTGCTTTTGTCATGCTGGGCTGGATGCAGCTGACCTTGGTCATGTCTAGCTGGATTTTCTTGCTGATGTACTCGAACACTTTTTCTAGTTTGGGGTGGACTGGCATGCCGCTAAAGTCTATATAGACAGAGTCTTTGCGGTAGTCATCCATATTCTTGGTTGAAATACGCAATTCCACCGGGAGCGCACTATGGGGTGTAGCGCCTCGGGGACTGTGCGGGGGGCAAAAAACAATATGTTGTTCTGAGTAAGCGGTGAGAGAAAAAAACGACGGGTGGAAGCGAAAAAAAAAAATGGAGAAGGAAAACCAGTACCAAAAAAAAAAAAAAAAAAAAAAAAAAAAAAAAAAAAAAAAAATTAAAAAAAAAAAAACAAACCATGTTTTCGCTAAGCCCAGCAGCAGAAGGGGGGTAGACCAAGGTTATTAGACATGAGAAAAGAAAGAAGAAAAAAAAATATATATATATATATATAATATATATATATATATATATATATATATATATATATATATATATATATATATATATATATATATATATATATATATATATATATATATATATACTTATGTTTGATTTCACATTATTCACTTTTTAAAAAAAGAGTCTACTAAGTCCTGGAGCACAGGTTTTATTCATGATCTTAACTCTGAAACTATTCACTAAGTCCTGGAGCACAGGTTTAATTTACGATCTTAACTCTAGCACACACAAATCAATACTGAGATCTAACTTCCTCACGACTCTAACTCGAACTTTCTCAATCCTCGCCAAAGACCAAATCAAGTAACCTAAATGCCTAATCTAAATTACTGAGGTCAGCTGGGAACATGCTGGCGCGATGTCTTCCATCCAGATGTCACGTTCGAGGTGTCCGGTTCCTACATCATTGATCGTTGATGCCTGGGAGTCTGCTGAGTCGCCTGTTCAGA
The DNA here is from genome assembly GCA_024533555.2 of Aedes koreicus. NCBI lineage: Eukaryota > Metazoa > Arthropoda > Insecta > Diptera > Culicidae > Aedes > Aedes koreicus. Next base: position 94,390 of record JAHHFK020005911.1, read on the forward strand.
TGTTTACGCTGCACTTGTATGCTACGTTGTACTTGTAGTCTACTGGAGCGATGATCTGCAGCCTCGTGGGAACGATGATGATTATGATGATTAACGGCACATAACTCCCCCCTTCTTAGCTTGAACCGTCCCGGTTCAATTCAAAGTTGGGATGACCTCCGAGGCCTTCGATGATGCGATGGTACTTGTATTCGCATGAATATTTGAAGGTTTGATGATTATTTTTTTCCAGATCCTCTTAATCTGTGCCGTCAGGTACGTAGAAACTGCTATTAGTAGTACAATCCATACCAAATTTGTCCATGTTGTAACATTTTGAAGTTGATTTGTTGAGTGAATGTTGTCGATTCTTTTCCGATTTTCGATATGAAGTTCTTCTAAATACTGCGTATCCGTGAGAACTGTCTTTGATTTGTTGATTTTTACTGCTTGCAGAGGTAATATTTCAATAGCGTGTTCCACATTGAACTGAAGTTTTTCAAATGTCACATTGTTGATTTTTATAGAGCAGTTGTTGTAGATAATAAGAAACGTACCAGTTATGTTCTTTGGCCCGTATCCACAGTTATTTTCCAATCTGATTGGATTGATCGCATTTTTTATAAGTATATTGTTCTTGTCGATGGTTGTGATTTCATTGACACGGCTGTATTTCTGGAAAGGGCAATAACTGGGGTTTCCTCTTAGTAGTGTGTGGATACACTTATTAGTTGTAACATTTGTAATTTTGTGTAAATCGCAGATAATATTATCCTCTATACGATTGCAGGTTTCGTTCATAATGAATGTTGATTTACTACCTAGTACAGCATACGATGCATTTAGAAGGACTATCTCGCCATTAATAGGGAGATTTTCAATGATTACTTGCTCATAATGTTCATCCAAAAAACGTGGAATTTTTATAACGAATACGATTGATGAGCCATTGTAGTATGCTGCTGCCTCCAAATATTCGTAGACTTGGTCGTCGCTGAGTAATACAATTCCTTGTGTTTCCAATTTTCTTCTGATGATTTCGAATTCCTCGGGGTGGATTATGTCCGTAGCGATTATTCCCATTTTGGCCAGCTGGATTGACTCAAATATGGTGTCCAGATGCTTTTGAATGATGTCGAGGTTGAAAATGATCCGTTGAATTTGTAGAACTTGTTCCCAAGTGACTTGTATGTTGAAATTAGTCCCTAACTGATTCGTAAGTCTAGCTAAATCTATTGATTGCTTTTGAACTATTCTTGTCAAATTATTTAGTTTTTCTTGAAATTGATAATTTATTTTAACCTGTTTGTTGTTTTCTATTATAACGTTTTCATTAGACAGCTCTAGTTTTCTTATACAATCATTTATATTAATCAAATCATTATTATCTAAATTTCCAGTAACTGCTTTAATTATGCTGCCCAATACATTAATTGCTCTTTTCTGTTTTGATTCGTTCTTTTGCTTTGGAAGTAATCTTTTTAAAGTAGTTAAGGTCTGTTCATATTTTAGTTTTAAAATTTCAAACATTTCCTTCGAATTTTTATTAGAGCCTAACTTTATTATCAAGGAATTATATTGGTCTAACACTCTATCAAATATCCCTAGTTCAAGTGTCTGTAAAAGCAAATCATTTCCTGTTTTGATGTAGACTCTTCCATTTTTTATTGCTAGTACGCCAGGGTTGTTCTTCAGATCTAATATCTCTAGATGTGAGGATAATACGGGGAATATTGGGAGTAACAGTATCCAAAGGAACACCTTCATATCTGTGAACATAAGAAAAGAAAATTTAGAGAAATACTCTATATTATGGGCAAGTACCAGCAAAGCACTTGTTATTTTGAGTAATGTGCCAAATATCCTGTTTTTTTTTTTTTTTTTTTTTTTTCGAGCAGCTGTACTTTGCTAGGACTTTTAGACATGGTATTTGTTCTGTTATTCCGGTGTTTTTCTTTTTCTTTTCAATTTTGACTTGTGAATTTTCCTTTCGTCTTCATCAAGTATATTCACATCCATATTTTCAGCTATTTTTATTTCTTTATAACGTTCTTGGTGCTTTAAATTATTCCTTTTTCTTTCATACATTGTATCGCCTGGGGCAAGTCTTACATGACTTTCTCTGTTACGATTAATTTTTTTGATTTCTGAATTCTTTCTTGCTAATTCGCGTTCCTTAAATGTGTGGAACAATTTCTCCTTCAGTCGAATACGTTCGTCAAGATCATCAGGAAGAGTGTCACTGTTTCGGTAACCATAGAAAAGTTCTTTTGGGGTAATATTGGTTTGCGAATGTATGGAGTCGTTATAAATGGCAGTGGCTAAATTCATTCTTGCAGTTTCTGATAGATCTTTCGTTGATTCTTTATTTGACAGGATATTGTGTAATTCTCGGAGGGTGCGGTGAACGATTTCAACTGTACCATTTGACGATGATTGTCCCAAGCTTGTATAATGGTATTCTATCTGATTTTCTTCAAAAAATTCGCGAGCTGATACTGATGTAAAGGCTGTTTCCGAGTCCATGACTATAAGATTAGGTTTTCCTACAAGAGCTATGAATTTTGTCAATGCTTGTAAAATGTGTATTGCATTCCGTGTATGGATCGGAATAACTAATGCAAGTCTAGAAAATCTATCGCAAAAGGTGAGATAATTTTTCTTTCTGATTATAAAAATATCCATGTGGACAATTTCCAATGGTTTTGCAGGGGTCTGTGTCACGTTGTATTTCAGTTTGTATGGGTGCCGTTCATATTTACTTTTTTGGCATAATTTACATACGTTAATGAAACGAGTTACTTTTGATTTAACATTTGGAAAAAAGTATTTTGTTAAAATATGTTTGGTCGTCTCTAATATTCCTCTATGGTTACCGTTATGCTGTGCTGAGATAATTTGATCTTGTTCAATTTCCTCCGTAATGTCTTGCAACATTTTTTCTGTCCAAAATATTCTAAAGGTTTTTGCCCTAGCAAAATAGTTTTTATAGACTATTTGTAAATTGTTCAGTATATTTTGACTACAGTAAAGTCCATTGGCACAAGTAGGACTTGCAAAATTTTTCAAAATATTTATTAGGACTGCCGGACTAAAATGTGGTTTTTTAATAACAGTCCTATGGTAATTTCTGAATAATGTAGTCGATTCCCGACTATCTTCATTGGATTCTTCCAAAATAATTTGATTTTTAAATACGTTTAACGGTTTCTCTGTGCTAGGTATAAAGTCACCATCATCCGTATCAGCGGAGTGTTGAGTCATGCTACTTTCACTGGTGGCATGTATTTCAGCTGATGTTAAATTTTCTGACTCTATTCTCGATAGGGCATCTGCGTTCCTATTCAAAGTTCCTTTTTTATATGTTATATCAAATTCATATTCTTCTAATTCAAGTTTCATATTTAGAAGTTTGCGGTTCAAATCTTTCTTTTGCCTAAGCCATAACAAGGCTTTATGGTCAGTTCGCAATTGAAACTTTGTACCATAAATATAAGGTCGAAAATGTTTTACTGACCACACAATGGCAGCAAGCTCCTTTTCGGTTGCTGACCAATTGCATTCCGTGTCATTTAGTGTTCGCGATGCATACGCAATTGGATGTTCTTTTGAATCTTCAAATTTTTGCGAAAGAACAGCACCAAGTGCAAAATCGCTAGCGTCCGTTTCAAGGATAAACGGCTTATCAAAGTCTGGATATCGTAAAATAGGGTCAGATGTTAACAATTGTTTACAGTCATTGAAACAATCTTTGAACTCATCGTGATGAACAATTGTTGTTCCTTTCTTCAAGCACTTTGTCAAAGGTTTTGTGAGTTTTGCAAAGTCTTTTATGAATTTTCTATAATACCCAAGGAGTCCTAGAAATCCCTTGATTTGCTTTGTTGTTTTTGGTAAGGGCCATGACAAAATTTTTTCGATTTTATTAGGATTGGGTTTAATTCCATTTTCTGTAACAATGTGACCGAGAAATTCGCATTGTTTTTGTAAAAATTCGCATTTATCCAGCTGAATTTTCAAATTAGCTTCAATCAATCTTTTCAAAACTTTATTAAGGTTATCCAGGTGTTGTTGTAAGGAATTTCCAAAAATAATTATATCATCAAGATAGACAAGGCAGCATTTTCCGATGAGGTCCCCTAATATACAGTTCATTGCGCGTTGAAATGTAGCTGGCGCGTTTTTTAATCCGAAGGGCATTCGAATGAATTCAAAATGACCCTTTTCGGTACTAAAAGCTGTCTTTGATCTATCCTTAGGATCCACTTCTATTTGGTGGAAGCCTGATTTAAGATCCAGTGTGGTGAAGTAAACACTTCTTCCCAACTTATCCAGAATTTCTTCCATATTAGGAATTGGAAATTTGTCATCGATGGTCTTTTCGTTTAATTTACGATAATCGACCACAATTCGCCACTTTTTCCTTCCACTAGCATCGTCCTTTTTTGGAACTATCCAAATAGGCGATGTCCAGGGTGAAATTGAATTTTGAATAATTCCATCTGCGAGCATTTCGTTTATTTGTTTTTCTACCTCAGGTTTGTGAATGTGAGGGTACCGGTATGTTTTCGTATGAATAGGAATATTATCTACAGTTCGAATTCGGTGCTTTGTTGACGCGGTGCACGAGAGTTTTTCCTCAGCTTTTTGAATAATGTGTATGTTTTTCTTTAAGATTTTAACTAATGCTGATTTTTCTTCGTAATTAAGATGCCCTATTCGAATCAGTTTCTCCAATTCCTCATATTGTGATGAGTTTTCGGCTTGAAAATTGGATTGATTTGAATTTATTTCTCTTAGTTCATCTATTTTTTTTATATTTATCGGTTCTACCCAATTAAATGCAATGTCTTTTCCACGGTTCGTCGCCAATGATAAAATAAATCCATTTTTGGCAGAATAAACACCTGGAGGTATTGAAATATCTTTGAGTTTTAGTGTTTTGTCCAAGAAAACGTCACCATTTTGTTCGCAGACCGGAATTTTTATGAATTTTGCAGAATTCTCATTTATCACTACATCAGGAGGTCCCATTTTTCTGATTTCCAATTTAACTGATTTTTTTGGAAATATTAGAACATTTTTCCCTATATCTAAAACAGCGTGCAATTGTGACAAGGTCTCGTAGCCCAATATGCCATCAAAAAAGCTATGAAATTTGAATAAATAAAAAGGAACATCTTTTTTTATACCAAAAATTTGCGTGACAAATTTTTGTGAGGATTCATGTTTACCACTGCTATTTGAAATCTTTATTGTTTTACATGATATTCTTTTCGAATCTGGAACTAGATGTGGTGAAATAAAATTTTTATTAGAACCGCTATCGATCAGAATTTTTGCTTTAATGCCTGATGGAAAGTTTATAACTGTATATGGTAGTCCATTTTTTGAATTCACCTCAGAGTTTCTTTGGAACCTACAATTTGAAAATTTACTTCTTCATAATCATCCGATTCATTTTCGCTAACGTCTGTGTTATTTTCAATTTCCTTTTCCTCTTCTGCATCATGGTTGTTAATTCTCGACCTAAGCGAAGGGTCAATTTCCATTGGAGTTACTTTACGTCTATCGGAGGGTGGTTTAGATTTTCCTTCATAATGTGTTTGATTTTCCGTTTTTGTGAATTGTTTATTAAATGTTTGTCTATTTTTGTTCTGTGTTTGTTCGTAAGCCTGAGTTTGTTTTTTGGTATGTTCCGCATTTTGGAATTTGCACAAAAATGCATAAGCACTTTCCAAGTCGTCTGGTTTAGAGGCTTGGGCATATCCAAAATATTGCTTATTCAAGCCGTTGATAAACGCTGCCAAGCACTCTTGGTCTAAAAAGTCGTTTATTGCCTCCCAATGGTTGCTATATAGTTGTCTCTGCTTAGCCAGAGATTTCATGTTTTGCACTATTTCTTTCGTGCGTTTGTAGTACATGTGGAGAGAATCCTCCATTTTTAGTGACCACAATTGGGTCTGATATGTTGCCATATCATTTTTGTCGCCATAGATTGCACGTAATATTTCTGCAACCTCGACAAAAGTTGTAGGGTTCCCGTTTACACAAATAGTATCTCGGGCTTTCCCTTCAATTTTGTTTATTATTGTTTGCTCGTAGATGCTAAAAACATCTACAGCCACTCTCTCTCTAAACAGATTGAGAGTTCTTTCTGCTGTTGACAGCCAAGCACTTAATTGCTTTTTATTCCCATCGTATATGGGGACTGTCTTGATTGGGTCCGGAATACGAAAGATATCCGGTTGCCTTGCAGGTGCTGCAACGACAGCATTTCCTGCATGATTATTTTGATGCTGCAGCTGTTGCTGGTCAGCTCGCAGCTGTGCATTTTCGAACTGGAGCGCATTTACACGCTGCTCTAGCCCGTTAAGTGTGTTATACATAGCTTGCAGGTCAAATCCTTCAGCCATGGTTAATTTTTTGTTAAATTTTAAGGCTTTAACTTTTGGAAACGGCCTTAATTGAGGCATACAATTGAATAATAAGGAAATAAAATTCGCTTACCGAATCTGTTTGTTCTCCCAATCTTGAATGGCTGAAGCCAACCGCACAGAAGAAACGTTGTTGAAGTCGGACGTCACAAATCACCTACGGAGCGAGGGATGGCTGCAAATTCTCGATGAATCTTTCACCGGGCGTCTGATGCTACAGGATCGAGCACAATCGCACTAACACTTGGCACAGTGGTTCTTCAGTAAAAGCACGTAATTTCAGTGCTACGGATTGAGTCACTAATTTCACTTGCCCTTATTGTTCCGCTGTTTAAGTGCACTCACGTTTGTTTCAACAAAGTTTTTCTTCGCGTAGAAAGGGCCTAAACGACTGCGCCACTTATGTTTGATTTCACATTATTCACTTTTTAAAAAAAGAGTCTACTAAGTCCTGGAGCACAGGTTTTATTCATGATCTTAACTCTGAAACTATTCACTAAGTCCTGGAGCACAGGTTTAATTTACGATCTTAACTCTAGCACACACAAATCAATACTGAGATCTAACTTCCTCACGACTCTAACTCGAACTTTCTCAATCCTCGCCAAAGACCAAATCAAGTAACCTAAATGCCTAATCTAAATTACTGAGGTCAGCTGGGAACATGCTGGCGCGATGTCTTCCATCCAGATGTCACGTTCGAGGTGTCCGGTTCCTACATCATTGATCGTTGATGCCTGGGAGTCTGCTGAGTCGCCTGTTCAGATGTTTACGCTGCACTTGTATGCTACGTTGTACTTGTAGTCTACTGGAGCGATGATCTGCAGCCTCGTGGGAACGATGATGATTATGATGATTAACGGCACATAACTATATATATATATATATATATATATATATATATATATATATATATATATATATATATATATATATATATATATATATATATATATATATATATA
>JAHHFK020005912.1:0-20293 GCA_024533555.2 Aedes koreicus
TACTCACTTCATGCTTCTCAACTGACTCAATAGCAAAAGCAGTGGGAAAATACGATAAAAAAAAGACAAAAAAAGCGATCCAGAACGTAGTAAGTGTTTAAAGTTCAGTTTCAGCGCGCTACTTAATTCAGGATTCCGTTGGCAGCCGCTTGATCGAAACATTGTCACGGTTAAGCTGAGTGGAAATATGCAATCCTTCTGGCCTTAGGAAGTCTTCTTGACCCAGATCACTTATTAACCGATGCTGAAAAGGTTGGTTGAGGAGCGCGGGATATCCTTCCCTTTGGCGTTCACCGGTGGTTCGGATGGAACCCACGACAGTCGTACAGAATGTTTCTGTCTTTGATCTCGGGGGGGGGGGGGGGGGTGAAGGCGGTGCTTACTCCTGGGACTGGAGCTGTTAAGCCGGTGCCTGTGCCGGTACTGAAAGTTGGAGATTGTTTGATGGTTGATGACCGCTTGAAGCTGTAGGTTGAGATTGATGATTATATAGCTGTTAGTCAAAACCATAAGAGAAATCGTCAACAATTTGGGAACAGTGGGTTACTTTATACATAGTCAATTTCGCTTAGGGAGGATGGAAATATTAATCTTATTGATTGTGCTGGAAGAAGCAAGTCCAGATGTGGTGACGGAGCTGCTGTTGTTCAATTGGTAGCTGTTGGCTACTGGGCTGACCCTGCCGGGCAGTGATGTGGTGTTGCCATTCATATTGAAACAACTTTTGCCAGCATTGGATGACTGTTTGTATCAGTTTGTATAGCATGAACTTCTACGCCACGGTTGATCAGATTGAGATCATTCTCGGCTTCTTTCTTGCGAAACAGAGAAAGATACGGAAGCAGTTCGTTTGGTCGTCGTCTTAGTTTTTTGGTCACCACCTATTTCACATCAATCGTATCGCGAGTCAACGCCATCGTAGTCCATTCACTTTCAATCATTTTTCGATTATCTTCGAAGACCATTACTAGATTTTCCTGCTAATCGTTCTTCTGTTCTGTTCTGTTCGTACTCTTTAATGGTGGCATTTTTCCCAATATTGTCCCCAATATTTAATGGTGGCATTTTCCCCAATATTGTAAGGGAAGGTACATTAATTATGTCACGCAGTAAGGGGGTGGGGGGTTTGAGAAAACGTGACGATCCATACAAAACAATTCGAAGGTTCATACAAAAAATGTGACAAGGGGGGGGGGGGGGTAATAAAAAGTCAATTTTTGCGTGACGTAATTAATGGACGTTCCCTAAGGTGCAATGCAACTAAACTGATGTTCCCTGTAGATTTTGTCAAACTGGATCCGCTCGTAATACTGACGCTCCAACTTTTTCACCCGTCGGACTCCGGATGCGTTCCAGTACGCAGTTGCTTTTTCGGCTATGCTAACTTGTCCTGGTAGGTTCTGTGAACAGCATGATACAATAACCGTCATTTCCCAACAAGCAATCAATTAAATACTTACTAAGTACTATTTGCTTGTACCTTATTTTACAATAAATAAGATTGGTCAAAACCTGAAATTAAATTTTAATACGAAATAATAAAAAACAACCGCATACCAAAACAAGACAATCTGACATGCGAATTATTTATTCATTCGTCAATCACATGTATCGGATCTACATAATATCATTTACATTTTAGCTTACATTCTATGATTTCGCATTACGATTTTTGAAATATTTTATTAATTTTGTCGTTAGTCAAAAACTTGATTTATTTATTTATTCATATTGTAGATCATAATATCATTTACATTTCACAATGCTGATTGTAGGCATATTTAGATCAATCATTTCATGCTGATTTAGCATTCAGCTGGTCCAAATTTAGCGTAGTTTGTACGATGACGATCCAACACGAATAAATTTCTATTGCGTAATTGTCGAGTAGGAGCATAAACATTTGTGTGGGCTGAATTGTCATAGTGTAATATGGGCTGAAGTTGGATAACCTGCCCGATGAGATCGTGTGTGTGTGTGTGGGAGCTCTACACAGTTGGCCACGCAGCATGATGAACGCCATGACACAAGGCTTTTCCATATCCAGCATTTGAAGAGGTAAGACGTGTATGCTGTAACAGCGCGCTGGGTGATTCCTGAGTGGCATATGGGCATTGGCAATATCCTGCCAGGATTTCTAATTCGTAAAACATAAATTTAGAACCTGTCGTTGAAGACACGTAGAAGCTACAAGGAATCACCCAGCGGCAAAAGAAATAAAGATACAGTAAAATTCGAGGTTATGTTTGGCACGTGTTCTCTAGAGTCCAGAATCAGGAATTTATTGTGTCACAAAAAGCAGCGAGCAGACAAAAAATATTTTGAGGATTACTAAATGTCTGTGTGAGTCGCGGAACCACAACTGATTAGGTTAAAAGCGAGTCGGAACCGCTGACATAAAAGCGAGTCTTTGAATGAAAAGCGAACCGCCGAATAAAAAGCGAGTCGGAATCACAAATGCCTGTGTGAATCTCGGAACCACAACCAATCGAGTAGAAACGATTCGAAACCGTTGAACAAAAAGCATGTCGGAATTGCTAATCAAAACAAAGAGCAAACCGCAACCAATAAAGGGAAAGCGAGTAGTGATGTTTAATTAAAGCCTTTGTCGATAGTGACATGAGACGTCCGCAACTGATTATAATATTGATTCTAGGAACAACCAAACCATTAACTTCGTTGATTTGAACTGTTATGGCAATTTCTTGACATACGTACGCATCTCACTGTCTCTTGCAGATTCTACGTCGAAGCGAACACCGATCCAAGCAGTAAGAAATGGCATCCAAGAAGAGATATATAATGGCGGCGGAGACAGCTGAAACAGACGCTAGCGACATTGAGCTTGCCCGTTTCGCTGAAGTACGCTCGGACGAAACTGGACCTAAAACCTATCCTGAAGACAGCAATCGTAAGCCAGATGAAGAGGACGTGGCTAGTTCTAGCTCCACCGACGAGGATGCAAGAAACGACGACGATTCCGAGCACAGTTCCAATGACGATGAAAGCGAATACGAGGCTCCCAAGCGTGACTCTAGTGCTTATGCGAGCCGCCCAACCCCGGAATCAGATGTCATGCGTTAAATTCGCGAGGTAACAAGAAGGCTAACTCGCACACGAAGGAGAACATGGAAGGTAACCAGGAGGTCAACACTGTCGTTTGTAGCAGCTCGGCTACGAAAGAAAAATCATCCGATGACCCAACGAACGATCGCGACCGGATGGACCGCATAGAGAGAACTTTGCTTGGTTTGACTACACTAGTAACGCGGATGGAGTCTTCTATCCAACCATCATCATCGCGCCGACACGAAACGTCCTGTAACTTTCCACGCCCTTCAACCAGCACCGGAGCAACGCCGCTAACAATACGATGGGATAACATCAAACAGTTTCCGAGTGGCGTCCCTGCCAATAAGCTGTGGGAAGAGTGGAACAGGTATATTAATACCTTTGAGATCGCAGCCACGCTGAGTAACGCGAATGACCCCGCCACGAGGACTAATCTGTTGTATCTCTCCATGGGACCGGATTTGCAAGAGATCGTTAGTGCTGGCAAGTTGTGTCCGGCAAACCTGGATGACGTAAACTGCTACAAAGCATTCGTTGAGAGCATAACTAATTACTTCCGTGGCATGACGACATGGCAGCCGAAAACGAAGCATTCATCCGCATGACGCAAGGAAAAGGTGAGACTGCTGTTGCCTTCCACGCCCGCCTCATGTGTAAGGCAAGGTTGTGCAATTTCAAGCTCGATGAGCAAGAACGCATGGTGCAAGCGCAGCTACTACGCGGGTTGAGGAATAAGGAGATAGTCAAAATGGCTAGACGATATGGACATGAACCAAACATCATTGTGCAGGCAGCAACCCGCGACGAGGCATACGAAGCGGAAACTGTCCCGCTTGCGGAGGACAATGTGTTCGAGGTAAGCGACCGAAATGCCTCGAATCACGGACACAACAGGAAGCGTAAAAGTATAAAGGAACGCGATGGCGAACCATCCAGGAAACGTCAGCAACAGGACCAAGACCAGCGATGTGGGAAATGCAATTTGACGTACCACAAGAAGGGTATTTGCCCAGCCCTACGGAAGAACTGCAATCATTGTCGTAAACGCGGCCACTTTGAGGCGGCTTGCCGGAACAAAGGAGTACGTGTTCTTCGGTTCAAGCGAAAGGATCCAGAGAGCGACCTGTCCGAAGATGACGCATCGGAAGACCGTCAGGTACTGAAGAATTGAATCGATTTAAGTTTACTATATTGAATTAAACGAATGATATATTCACCACCTCGTACCTTTTTTCCCTTACATTTTAGTGTATTAACTCTCTCACTTTGCAAGACGCCTTGATTAGTTGTAGTTTGGGGTCATCGTCTCCGATCCGTTTCTTAATCGATTCCGGCGCTGACGTCAATATTGTCGGCGGACAGGATTGGGAGCATCTGAAAAGGGAAGTTTCCTCAGGCAAGGCAAAACTCACGATGGTTGAACTACCAAAAAGGGGAATACACGCGTACGGCTCTAAAGATTCAATGATTGTGGAATGCTCATTCAAAGCCAAGGTTACTGTAACCTCTGCTATTAAGCCACCTGTTACTGCTACATTTTACGTCATACGCAAGGGACGTAGGTCGCTTTTAGGCCGATCGACGGCCAGTGACCTGAGAATACTGCAGGTTGGAGCTTCTGTTAACAATTGCGAAACCTTGAGCGACGAGGGTCAGTTCCCGAAAATGCCCGGAGTCATGGTCAAGTTCAGCGTGGACAAAGCGATCGCTCCAGTGAAAAATGCGTACTATAATGTACCCGCCGCATACAGGGAGGCAGCAAGACAAAGGCTGAGCGAAATGGAAAAACGAGGCATAATCGAAAAAGTAGCCTCAGCACCCAACTGGATCAGCGGAATGTCTGCTGTCCCGAAAGGCAAGAGCGATTTCAGATTGGTGGTGAATATGAGGGCACCAAATAGAGCTATCAACCGAGAGTATTTCCGGCTCCCTCTTGTTGAGGAGATGAAGGTTAAGCTCCATGGAGCACGATACTTTTCTAAACTAGATATAAGTAACGCGTTTCACCACCTTGAGCTGTCGAAGGAATCAAGGGACCTTACAACCTTTCTGACCGAAGAAGGGATGTACAGATTTACCCGCCTCATGTTCGGAGTCAACTGCGCTCCGGAAGTGTTCCAGCGCGAGATGACACGTATATTGAAGGACGCAGGGAACGTTATCGTGTACATCGACGACGTACTAATATTTGCGCAGACACTAGTGGAGCTCAGACGGTCCGTTGCAAAGGTTCTGCAGATCTTGAGGGAAAATAACTTGACCCTTAACACAGCGAAATGTGAGTTCGACCAAACTACGATCAAATTCCTGGGACACGAGCTGAATGCTGATGGGTTTCACATAGATAGGGAGAAGATCAGCAGCGTACGGAACTTCAGAGAACCAGCTTCACTCTCAGAGCTTAGAAGCTTCCTAGGGTTGGCTTCATTCGTCAGCTCATACCTGCAGAACTTTGCAAAACATGCAAGTCCTCTGTGGGCCGCGACAACTTCGAAAACGTGGATCTGGGGGCAGAAAGAGAAAGAAGCATTCAACCTCATCAAGCGGCAAATCATAGAAAACACAATAGCACTAGGCTATTTTTCGGAGAACGACAGAACAGTGCTATACACCGACGCGTCACCGGTGGCTTTGGGCGCCGTGTTAGTACAAGAGAGCGACGGACACTCACCAAGAATAATAAGCTTTGCTTCTAAAGCTCTCACTGCTACCGAGAGGAAATACGCCCAAAATCATCGCGAGGCACTTGGTGCGGTTTGGGCCGTCGAACACTTTTCGTTTCTTCCTCGGAAGAAATTTCACGCTGCGCTGCGTTCATTTTGAATCGAAATCGGGAAAAATCCAAGCGTGCGCTTACCCGCGCCGACGGTTGGGCACTTCGGTTGAGCCCGTACAATTACGTTGTGGAATATGTACGGGATCGGGTCAATATTGCCACCTCCTCATCAAGGTTGTACTGTGGCGATGATGCCTCTTTCGACGATGATGCCAGTCCCTGGCAAGTCGCTCATCTGGAGGCAAACTGCGTTGAATTTCTGACCGAAAATGACATGAAAAACGCTACTGCAGCAGACGGTATGCTCCAAAGAGTGATGAATGCTCTGAATACAGGTAAATGGTCCACTGACCAGCGAAGATATAGAGTCGTAGAAAACGATTTGAGGTCACCTGTGAGACAAGGGTGCGTACCTCCACATCCTCACCTAAGACCTGTTTTGCCAAGTCTCTGTAGGTGGGCCGTTTAGCTCTGTGGTCTTTTTTAGCTCCAGGATCATTTCGCTGAAGCGGACATGGCGTATACGCCGCACATCGGCGTCTAAGCCCACCAATTTGGCATCCCCGCGCATCAAATTCAAGATCTCGGAGTACTCGGACGCCTCGGTCTTGACGATGAGGGCCTCACCGAGGTTCCGAGGTGTCGCTTATCGTTTTCTTTTCGAGTTCTACCACTATTTTTTTCCGTACCATTGTCCAGTGACTCTCCCTGCCACGCTTGGGGTCGTCACTCGTCCCTGTTTTAGCTCTCGCATTTGCGTCCATGCTTGTTATTGGCGCCCTACCCCTAGAGCTGGATTTCGCGCCTTTGGCGCTGGGCTTGCGGCCAGTGTGGCCCTCCAACCCCGCCGTCAACAGTTTATAAATAGTTATATAATCCCTGCGGATTTTAAAATTCGATTGTTTGATTTCAAATAGCATGCTTGTGAATTTTTCTTAGGACTAATGTTTCATATGTTAGTCCCGACCACCACAAGGACTATCGACTTTTGTATTTAGATTCCTGGGTGCACTAAGAAAGACGGTAGCTCAACCGTTCCTTACATGTTGAAAGCTGCTTTGAGCCGTCCCTGACCTGGAATCAGACGCTCGAATGTTCAAATGTTCAGATAATTTCTAAATTGATAATTCTGCTTTTATTCATTAAAATATGCCTTCTACTGTTTTCTACTCATCAACTGGAACCCAATTAGCACATTTAAATTCATAGTAGTTTAATTTTGATCGACAAAATCGGAAGAGGTTGTGTATAACACACGACCGGTTGGCGTAGACTACGTTAAACCGTTTGATTAGTTTCTTTAGTTTCGTATCGGAACATTGTACCTGTGGTAAAACCTGTTGCCAAAAGGACGTTGGTTTAGCATAAGTAAGTTAGTAAGTATATTACAACATTCTATGATTCGCATCTTAGACGTTTGGTTTAAATGTTGGTATGATGAAAGGGTGACAATTGTGATGACTGTAGTGATTGTGTTGATATGATCGACCAGCAGGAGATCATTATCCTCATCGCGTTATAGATTATTCACGGTCTTTTTGCGTATTCAAAATCAATATTTAATTATATCAATGCGAAAAACAACAACTGATTGAAGCTATAATCTAGAAAATCTATCGAGAAATGTTTCAGTTTTCAGTTATTTTCACATTTTTATTTAACCCCTACCCTTTCCATAAGGCATAGTCTGATCAAAATAGTGTGGATGTTGTCCTAATAGATCGTTAGAACAGCATTTGGTAGTAAACATGTTAGAAAATTCTATTGTACACTCTTTAGGAAGGTTTATATGATGATACGGCCAATAACGATGATTGATTTTTCATACAAAATATATTCATCGTTAATTTGTAAAATGTACATACTTGTGTAGTTGATTACTGCAAAAATTTCAACAATTAATCAGTAAACAGTCGAGGTATTTGCGTCCAGTAGTTCAATTTTCCGAGACCGTGGCCGTTTTTAAAATTTCAGTTTGGCATGCTACTTTAGCTGTAAGCTATTTGTTTAAGCCGGCTGCCAATTGGCAAGAATTTTGAAAGGAATTTTAGAGAAATTCCAATAAAACCAACTCCTTAGCAAGGAAAATTGAACTGGTCGTTATTAAAACTTCCTCGGTCTTTTGAAGAAGCAGGTTATTTCATCCGCTCCACGTTGCGCCTTACCAAAAGATGGCTAACAATTGGATGACACACAAGCACCTTATTTCGCTTCTCGTGTTCGAGCCCACCAACTGGCTACAAATACACCACTGGATTGTTCAAACGACTGCTTAACTAATGGCAACCTAGCTAATGGCTTGCAAGCAACAGCCCAAGCAACACACAAGTTTTATAACGGTTGAAAATACGTTTATATGACTAGATTTGGTTATATAGTAGCTTCCTCAACATAAAAGCATGAAGATGTGTTACTAGGGAGCCTACTGAGCCATCGTATGCGACGAATGGAAAACTATTTTATACACCAATAGCTGCCAATTGGCCAGCATTTGGAACTAACTCAGATAAAACTCAATCTAACAAACTCTTTAGCTAGGAAAATAGAATTGATCGTCCTGAAAAGAACGGATTCAAATAGTCCACACTTGTATTAAAACCTTCTCGGTCTTTAGAAGAAGCAGGTTATTTCATCAGTTTCACTTTGCACCTTATTATAAGATGGCTACCAACAGGAGCTCACACAAGGACCTTATTTCGCTCCGTGTTTGAGCCCACCAACTGGCTACAAAGAAATTACTGGCTTGATCAACCAACTCAAAACTAATGGCTGCCTAGCCAACGGTTCGCTAGCAACAGCCATCAGGCAAACCGAGCCTGGGTACTTGCCACACGCTAGCTACCAATTCAATGCCGCTCCGAACAGCTTCAATAACTGCAATCCAAATATAATCCGTGCACACTCCAGGGTGCTTGCCACCGCCAGCTTCCATTCTAATACTACGAACATTACCGCACTGCTTCACTGCTGCCGAACGAATGAGAAATTTGTGAAGATGTGCCCATTTTATATCGTTCACTGCTGCATATGAGACCTCCCTTGCTCACATTTCAAATCTGTGATAGGAATGTATTGTGCATTTCGGAAATTTGAGCTGCAAAACGGAATTATTAGACATCACTTTTTATTTGCCCTATTTTCAAAAGTTTACAATTAATCAAAGATAATTGTTGATAGTTGATTTCATACGCGGGAAAATTTGCAATCGATTGGTGTAAATATCTTGAAAATCTATCGAGAATTGTTTGAGTTATTAGCGTTTCATTTGTAACGATATTTCGTGACGGTCGTAATTTTCAGATTTTCATTTGACACCCTACTCTTGCCGTAAGACGTAGTCTACGTAAAAAAAACTGCTTTTGCTTAATGACCTTCATCAGGAGAATTCACCAACATATTATTGAGCCATGAGTTGTTCAAGATCCACCCTATCGCCACCACCCACCAGCATAAAGGTATGCGTGCATCCCACCAACCGGCCGTGGAAAACTTACTCCCAGCCAGTATGAGAGCATAACACCCAGAGAGTGAGCGAGTGTGAGAGAGAAACGAGCAGTCAGAAAAACACACAAACCGCCTCACCGATGGTAGGACTGTTTTTGTTATGCGATTGGTGAAGCATGCTGTGTTGTACCTACGTCGGAATACATAGAGCGAACGAAGGACTTCCCTGCCTGCTATGGACGAGGCAGAATTTCGCAAACCGACTGTATGTTTAGTCTTCTCTCTCCGGTCTCGGTGGTAACACGCGGAAAATTACGGCACAAAGCGTTCGGTCTGGCGCGCGCGTCGAGGAAAATTCGTGTCACACTACTCAGAGCTACTGGCGGATCACACAACAGCCATTGAAGAACGCGAAAAAAAAGTGGTGGCAAAAAGAAGCTCCTCTAAACCATATCTCGTGTCTCTGCGTCGTGTGTGTCGGGCGGACACACAGAGTTGGGTTTTCTGCTCGTCATAGGCATATTATATTTTCCAGTCCAGTGTGTGGTGTGTTTCGTAAGATTTTTCTTTTCGGTCAGTGGTCGGTGCGGGAAAAGAACAAATGAAAAAACGGATGGCAGTTGGAGGAGAGTGTTAATTTTGTCACGGTCAAGAATCGGTGGGGAGGGGAGAGCGGCGAACGCCCCAGTTGTAATTGTGATCTATTGTAGTGTAATTAATTTTCCGTAAATAAGTGTAGCAAGCGTCACTTTGTCAGGATTGATAGGTGTTGTGTGTAATTGGTGGTTCCGGAGTTCCGCGAATTCGGCCAGGTGGAATCAGCCGTCAGGTGCGTAAGCGGTTAACACCTTCCGCAGGAGGTAACACTTAAACGAATCTTACTGGAAAGGACAATGTGAGATGGGGATAATTTATCAGTTCGATGGACTATGGTAGAATTTTCTAACAAGGCGAAATTTGCTGCGTTGTCTAATGCCTCTGATAGAGCGGGGAGTGCTTTGCTGATTTTGGTTTGTGTTTTTTGGGGGTGTCGAACCGGGAGTGTGAGGGTGATAGTGGATGTGTTTGCATAAGTGACGGAAATGGTTCGGTAAAATGCCATGTTGATGTTGGATGAACGTTAATACAATACAATACAATACAATACAATACAATAAATGGATCCTTCCATTTGTTTTTGAGTTTAGAATTAAATAGGGGAAATGTTGGCTTCAGTTATGTAGACTATTCTCGGCAATCACGTTTCAATCCTCGCATTCAGTATTCCATCAAATCTCTTCACTGCCTACACACTGCGGTGAAATTTCACAGTTATCTGTAAAAAATTCACCGGCATTTGTGAATTTTTACCGAAATCCGAAATCAAATTACCGAACGTTCAGCTGTTGAGAATTCGGTAAAATGTTACAGATTTCTGTTAAAAAAATCTAAGTGTGTACAATAGAAAACGACAGCCGAATAAAACAGAAGTTACCGACAGTAGTTACACTCGCACTCGTTGGTTTTGTTATCGAACTGTGAGATAAGTATTTTAAGTACTGCATCCTGATATGCAAACTAATATTTGATAAGAGTTTTTTTTTTTCAAATATGATGACGGCTTGCAAATTTGTTTTGAATTTCCGTTCATTTGAGCCTCGTGGTTATCATGAACGCAAAAAGGGAGTTCGTGATAAGTCTGTTTTTGAAATATTTTAGACCGTGTACTATCTTAAAGAAATTTTACCCACTCGGAATATACAACAGAATCATATTTCACACCATCAAACGCAGACCAGGTCGTAAACCCACTGTGAGGTGTTCGGAAGCCATCAAACGAGTCAAAGAGCGAATTCGGCAGAATCCTGGTAAGTCTGGCCAAAAGATGGCCAAAGAACGGGGCATGTCGCTGTCAACGATCAGAAGTATTTTAAAAGACGAATTTGGACTGAATCCACACACAAAAAATGGGTGCATTGCTTAACCGAAAAGCAGAAGATTGCAAGAGCTGAAAGATGGCGGAAGCTGCTTAAGCGGCACAGTGATTGTGAAATTCTACTTACGGACGAAAAAATGTTCCTCCTACTGGATAACCACAATCAGCAAAATTACCTCTTTCTGATATTCCTCGTAATATAATTGCTGTTCAAAGATTCCAAAATGCTTCAAGGGTGATGGTTTGAGGATGTTTCTCCAAAACTTTGAAGGTTCCATTGCTGTTCACTGAACCAGGTGTTAAACTCAACAGTAAATATTACATCAAAAATGTTTTGAAGAATCATTTGCTTCCCTTCGTCAAGAAACACTACAAGAATGCACCATACTGCTTTCAAGAAGACTTTGCCTCGTTCCACCAGATGAAAGCTACACAGGCTTGAGGTGAGGACAATTTTTAGAATTTTATTTCGTCGAAAAATGACCTGCCCCTTTATCTGATTTGAATTCACTCGACTTTTATGCATGGGGCTACATGCTGGGCAAACTGGGAAACATCAAAGCATTAACCGCGGAATCTTTTAAGACACGTTTGGTGAAAATGTGGAATGACATGCCTTAAAATATCGTGCGTGCCAGCTGTGACACTTTCCAACAACGCATGTGGCTGACAATTAAAGCAAAAGGAGAAATATTTGAACTGAACTTAATTAAGACAAATGGTAAATATAACTATACCAAACAGAAAAAAAATGAAAATTACAATTCATGCAAGCTTCTTATTTTTATGACCATATACTTAACTGACAGGAATTCCCACTCACCCTGTAATGTATTCTTTGTAGATGAACTGTTATACTCACTCTTTGAAAAAGTCAGATAAATTTAAATCTATTTGGATGCACATTAAGAAAGCGGCCCAATTGACAAAAAATATGTTTGTTTTTCAAATTAAAGCCTGTCCACGTTAAATTCCGGACACCAAAGTAACATCAGCAACAAATAATTACACAAAATTCAACAAAATCGATTGTTTCTTCCTCAATTATTGAGTTATATGTACATTAGAAACAGTTGATTAAGATGTTAATCCTTATTTCTGTAAAATTCTCAAACTTTCTGTGATACACCCTCCATCTGATTCCATACGGTATCCCCCGCCGTGACGAATCTCCATCTTTTCTTGAAATCATCGGTACCATTTGCTTTCTTCTTAGTTTCGAAGAGTTTCCGCTTAAATAGAGCCCAGTACTGCTCTATTGGGTGAAGATTTGGACAGTTTGGTGGATTGGCAATTTTGGCACGTATTTGACCATTTCATGACGGATTTCGCATAATGACAAGATGCCAAAACAGAGCTGGAGAGTCGTGGCTTCTAAGGAACGGTATCAACCGCGTTTGCAGACATTCTTTCTCGTACACATCCTTATTGATAGTGCCGGAAGAGACTAAACTTTTAGATTTTCGACCACAACTACATATGGCCTGCCAAATCAAATACTTTTTCGGGAATTTGGACACCTTCTTTGTACGGAAATGCTCGGCAACGGCGGTGCTTTGCATTGCGGTATAAAGAAAGCCAGACCCGGAAACTGTTTGAAATCTTCGCGTACGTATGTTTCTTCGTCAAATATGAAACAAGACAATGCACAGTGGGAAAAAAATGCCCGAAACGCGAATGAATTCTATATCTCAGCTCGGAGTGGAACGATTTCTGTTAATGTTACCTTTACTTGCAGGAAAATTTACTTACCTTACTAAGGCGGGAAATATCAGACTAAGGCCGGTGTGGCCTCTGCTGTACACAGAAGTTGTTTCCATTGTAATCGGTCCATGGCTGTACCTCGCCAGCCTCGCTGTCTGCGGAGGGTTTGCAGGTCGCCTTCTACTTGATCAATCCACCTTGCTCGTTGCGCGCCTCTTCTTCTTGTACCTGTCGGTTCGTTTTCGAGAACCATTTTCACAGGGCTGTCGTCCGACATTCTTACGACATGCCCAGCCCATCGTAGTCGACCGATTTTTGCGATGTGTACGATGGAAGGTTCTCCCAGCAACTGGTGCAATTCGTGGTTCATTCGCCTCCTCCACGTTCCGTCTTCCATCTGCACTCCACCGTAGATCGTACGCAGCACCTTCCGTTAAAAGACTCCAAGGGCGCGTTGGTCCTCCACTAGCAATGTCCATGTTTCGTGGCCGTAGAGAACTACCGGTCTAATAAATGTCTTGTAGATGGTCAACTTTGTGGTTCGGCGAACTTTGTTCGATCTTAGCGTGCTTCGGAGTCCAAAGTAGGCACGATTGCCAGCCATAATGCGCATTTGTATTTTTCTGCTGGTGTCGTTATCCGCGGTCATCAATGAGCCCAGATACACGAATTCGTCTATTACCTCGATTTCATCACCGCCGATCTGAACTCGTGCTAGGAGGCTAACATTGTCTTCTCGTGAGCCTCTTCCCTTCATGTATTTTGTTTTTAACGCATTAATCACAAGCCCAATCCTACCAGCTTCAGCCTTAAGTCTGATGTACGTTTCCGCCATCGTCTCAAAGTTACGTGCTACGGTCGTCGGCGAAGCCAAATAGTTGGACAGACTTCCTGAAGATCGTGCCACTCGTGTCTATCCCAGCTCTTCGAATCACACCCTCCAATGCAATGTTAAACAACAAACACGACAATCCATCACCTTGCCGTAACCCTCTCCAAAATTCGAAGGGACTCGAGAGCGTCCCTGATATTCGGACGACACACATCACTCGATCCATCGTTGCTTTGATCAACCGCGTCAGTTTTTCCGGAAATCCATATTCGTGCATGATCTGCCATAGCTGGTCTCGATCGATTGTATCATACACTGATTTAAAATCGATAAAAAGATGATGTGTGGGCACGTTGTATTCGCGACATTTCTGCAGCACTTGCCGAATCGCGAAAATCTGGTCCGTAGTAGCGCGGGCCCCCATGAATCCCGCTTGGTATTGCCCCACGAACTCCTTTGCAATTGGTAACAGGCGGCGGCATAACATTTGGGAGAGCAACTTGTAGGCGGCGCTCAGTAGCGTGATCGCACGATAATTGCAGCAATCCAGCTTGTCGCCCTTTTTATAGATGGGACACACTATTCCTTCCATCCAATCCTCCGGTAAACATTCCTCCTCCCAAATCTTGGTAATTACCCAGTGCAGTGCTCTGGCCAGTGCTTCACCACCGTATTTTAATAGCTCGCTTGGGAGTTGGTCAACACCAGCGGCTTTTTTTGTTTTTCAACAGACCAATTTCCTCCTCAACTTTCTGAAGGGTTGAGGTCGGGGTCCTGTCATCTTCTGTGCGTGTTCCTAGATTTATTACCGTGCCACTTTCGTTCGCTGTAACATTACCGTTCAGGTGCTCGTCGAAGTACTGCTTCCACCTTTCAATCACCCTCACTCTTCTGGGGGGAAGGTGGCCTCCCGGGTTCTGGAAAAATCCGCTTGGGGGGACGAAGCTTGGGGGGGGGTGTTTAATTTGTGGTAGATTGGGGGGGGTGGACGGTACAGTGCTTCCATTTCTTCGCGATCTTCCCTCTGGCGCTTTTTCCTTCGAAGAATAGAATTTTGTCTGTCCCGTGCCTGTCTTTACCGATCCACATTCGCTCTCGTACGGTTTTGCAGTATTTTCGCCCGTGCTGCATTCTTCTCCTCTACTAACTGCTTGCAGGAGAATTGCAGGAAAATTTCCAAGGAATCAAATGGACGTGGTCTCATTGGCCGCACGGAACTGCTTGGGGAGCAAATGAGCTCATTTTACCCTGGTTCCCCTAATATTGGCTTGTTGTTCAGAAATTTCTTTGCTCGGTTTGACTCAAGATCAACAAAATGAAGCTAGTCCTATGTGAAATTTCCAGAAAAATCGATTGAAGTAGGTAACGTTCACCGCACGGCTCTGAAAATGAAGATATGGCTGATTTTACCATGATTCCCCTAATATTGTTGTGTTTTTCAGAAATGTTTTTGCTCGATGTGATTAAAGAACAACAAAATATGGCAGAAGTACTCGAGATCAACAAATTAAGGCTAGACCTTTGTAAAATTTGCTGAGAAATCGATTGAAATTGGTTTCGATTACCGCACAGCTCTATGAACGAAGATATGGTCGATTTTACCCCGATTCCCCTAATATTTTTGTGTTATTCAGAGATTGCTTTGTTCGGTTTGACTCAAGATGCAATGTTTCCAAAACATGGTGTAAAGCTCCTTAGCACGACTTTTTGTAGTCAAATTTTGCTCGTCATCACGGTTGGGCACCTTTCTGCTTTGTACGCTTTCAGTCCTTGCCTCTCTTCACTTTTTGTACGTATGATTTTGACTTTCCAACTTTGCGAGCCACGTTTGACACAGAAAGTTTGGGATTTTTTTTTTTTCAATAATGGCTTCCACCTTCCATTTGACTGGAGCATACTTTTCAATTTGTTCCACTTCCAACCTTCCGGTCCACCGTCAAGTGCTGGTCAAATGATTTGCAAACACAAAACACGTTACTTTTCGGTAGTTTGAGTTTCTTGGCAAGATCGCGTACCAATAAATTCGGATTTTGCTGCCGTTCGTACAAAATGCGTTTGCGCACTTCCACTTGATTCGACGAAGTTTTACTGAATGTAACAAGTATGTAAACATGTTGTACCACGAAATAAAGTGGAGAGTTTCAGCTGTCATATAGATTAAAACGTTTCAGCGATCCCTGAAATAATTCAATATCTGTTTCTAATGTACATATAACTCAATAATTGAGGAAGAAACAATCGATTTTGTTGAATTTTGTGTAATTATTTGTTGCTGATGTTACTTTGGTGTCCGGAATTTAACGTGGACAGGCTTTAATTTGAAAAACAAACATATTTTTTGTCAATTGGGCCGCTTTCTTAATGTGCATCCAAATAGATTTAAATTTATATGACTTTTTCAAAGAGTGAGGATAACAGTTCACATAATAGAACACATTACAGGGTGAGTGGTAATTCCTGTCAGTGAAGTATAAGGTTATAAAAATGAGAAGCTTGCATGAATTTTAATTTTCAATTTTTTTTTCTGTTTGGTATATGCTTAACATTTGTCTTAATTTAGTTCAGTTCAAATATTTATCCCTTTGCCTTAATTGTCAGCCACATGCGTTGTTGAAAAGCGTCACAGCTGGCACGCATGATATCTTGAGGCGTGTCATTCCATATTTTCACTAAACGTGTCTTAAAAAATTCCATGGTTAGTCCTTTAATATTTCCTGTTTGCCCAGCATGTAGCCCCATGCATAAATGTCGAGTGAATTCAAATCAGATAAAGAGGCAAGCCATTTTTCAACGAAATAAAATGCGAAAAATTGTCCTCACCAAGCCTGAACTGAAAGAAAAGTGTCCGAAATTTAACGAGGACAGGCTTTACATGACCATTAATATTCAAAATGGAAATTTACTTATCATGATGTGAAAGTAGGCAATGATCCACAAATTTATATTTTTCAAATGCACTGGTCATTAATGTAGTTAATTCAACTTTTAAACTGATAAGATCTTTTTCATGTTACTATCGACAAAAATATAAAAAAGGGCTCATATTTAATCTAATGAGGCCATTTAATTGGCTTATAAACATTTACATCAAACAACGTTTCAGGTGGAGCCTCTTTATCTTTTCACGAACAATCAATTAAGATTCTTTTTAACCCTTTATGTTTTCGTGGTAATTCGAAGTGAAATGATGATTTCATCAAAAAAACGTAACGAATATATTATCATATTTGATTTACGCACAAAAACCAAAACTTGAAAACATCGGTATTTTTTCCAGAAACCTAAATTTTAATCCCTTGAAGACCATGTATCGAAATTTTGATCAAAATAATCTTCACGGATGATTTTCCATCAGTTCTGTATTTCACGTTTTTGTTTTTAACCAACGTTATTCAACACCGCCTGTGTTCACTGCTTCACAGCTCCACTATCTTAGCATATATTTCACAAGTTAATGTAAAAGTAAGCTACGGAACGTGACATTTAATATGATTGTGCATGTTATTTTTATGTTGAGCGATGATTGATACACTCCATGTCATAACTATAGAACCAGTCAATTTATTGAGGTTTTTGAATAATAAAAGAGAATACATATTGGAAATGAAGTGCAAAGGATTGAACATGGTCTTTATCTATGTTTTTCTGATCTTGGAATGTTCTGGTTGAGTAACTTAATATAAACAAAAAAGCTGTGTTTCATAACTATAGAACCAGACGTAAAATTAATTTTCTCCAAAAATTTTACATCGACTTTAATCTGTTGGACCTCCTTTGTTCTCAATTAGTTCAAACAACCTATTCGGCATACTTTCAACTAGGCGGAGACATGTAGATACTTGTATCTGATGAGATTGCTCCTTAGAGCTCTTGAACATTCCCGTGCTGCATGTTGTCTGCTTACACGTACACGTACGTACCATCAGTCCCCACAAGTTTTCGATCGGATTCTGATCTGGGGAAAAAGCTGGCCACTCCATAACTTGGATTTTATGTTCAGATATCCACGCCATGGTCGCTCGGCTTTTATGAACTGATGCGTTATCTTGTTGGAATACCCAATCACCACGATGGTTTTGCTACAAGAATACTACTAAACTACTTTAAAAAAATGTCAATCATGAATCAACATGATTACACACTTTACTCCAATCTCTTTGCATGTTGGCACGGGCGAATTCCCGTCGGTTTTTGTCGCTGAATGTTTGGAGAGTCTTTTAAAGTTCGGTAGACTGTTGAACGCGAAACGCCAAGCACAAGGTCAGCCTTTATCTGGTTCAGACTTTTGAGTAAGTTGCTTGCAGCGTCTTATTTTTTTCATATCCATCAGGATTTTTCAAAAAATTCAAAACAACGTGATAAGATCTGTTCAAACGACGAGCGATTTCGCGAATACTGATATCACAAACACGATAAGTCAAAATCTTCTCTTTTTCCTGCTCGGACAAATACGTTCCACGCGACATTTTGGAGCTTATACAAAACACGTCATAACACGTTAATTGGTGAAAGAAAACTGAGCCGCAGTTGAAGCGAATGGCTTTATTCAGGTGATTCTATAGTTGTGAAACAGCAAATTTTCTAAATTTTGGCTTTTGCTATTAATAAACAGTGTTTATTGATGCAGATGTGTAGTGGAGTTAGTCAGCTCTTCTACACGGTCATTACGAAATGATGAATAAAGATAACAAGTGGTTTTTTGAGTGGTTCTATTGTTATGAAATGGAGTGAAGAATAAATCGAAATGAACGTAAAATTGAGTCATATTCATGTTTACGTCTCGAATTATTTACGGACAACAAGGATTACGTCATATGTAAGATTCATTATTTGTAAGAGTGGCTTTTTATTGGCCTTGGGGATAAAAAGAACTGGTGTTTAAACCGCCTTTCCCTTATCTAGTAGTGCAAGAAAAATTCCATCTCCACCAGGGTCCTCCTTTAGCTCAGCCGGTCAAGGCACAACTACAAACCAACACCATCCTGGGTTCGATTCCCGATTTTTTTTTAAGGGAATTGTACTTGCCACACAACCATAGTAATGTTGAAATTGAGAGCAAGCGATAACTGAGTAAGAATTTAGAAATCCATACAAGCTTGAATCCGTTTTTGCGAAGTCAATGTCAATCCACCTGCTCAATATTCAAATTTAAAATAGCTAAATTGCGACACAAAATCATAACCAATGAAGATATTCTGTCGATCATCCATCGATGGTTTATGTCTTGACAATAAACCCCCAATCCTAATAGCACCTATTTGTGCTGGGCTAGTATATACTAAGCATATCCAACAGTTCATGCTGTAATTGTAGATATTTCCGACGCGTTTTCTCAGAACCAAAACACTGCTACTTACACAATAAACTATCAGCCATCCATCTATAAGCTAGCTATTATATCTCGTAGAATGTTTGCCCATTCCCTCACGTATAGCTTAGGCGCTGATCGAGTTGAACATGACAAACGCATTCAATCAGAATACATTACTCATTGATGATTGGACGGCTCATATCCTGCACGTTGGTATTCACCACGATTGTTAGCTGTGAAAACATTCAGCATTTCCTGTGCACATTTTTGGGTTGTTTATATATACATATTAAACGGAAAAAAAACACCGACATCCAGCATGATCTCATCATCCCAGATGCGTAGATATTTTCCACCGAGCAGCTCTTCAATCACCTTCGTCATTTATGCCACCAATCGGGACGTTTGGCGTGAACGGGTGGTGTCAGGGAAATCCACCCAACACGAGATCTGCCAGAAACGCTTGCTAGACCATGTGCGTTTGTATTGGTGGAAGAGAGTGCAGATGCGTTTGCTCTTACTCTCTTTGCTCTCTCCCGCTTCGCTTTCGTTACGTTGCGTTGGGTTGATAGCGATGGTAATGGTGGTAGTGGCATGACGACGACGACGACAACGACGACGATGACGGTGGTTGTCGGCGGAAAAGTGTTGGTGGAAAATTGCAAGCGATTGTTGTCGAAAAAAAACATGCGAGAGAACAACAACACGGAGGACATTAGGAAGAGCGAACAAAGTGGAACCACGAATAAGCGTTGTCTCGTATTGTTTACGGTTCTGCTCGTTGCTTTCGCTCATCTTTCCATCATCACTTTGTGGAAGCGTTTTTTTACATTCAAAGGGGGTTGTTATGTGAGAATTAAATGAAAACAAAGACACATTGAATTTTTAACTAAAGATTTTTCTCTTTTCTTTGTTTATTAGACTGTAATTGACCTGCGACAGAAGGAGGTGCAGCAAGTTATGTAGCTGACCTCCCCAAGAGTACATCCGGAGGTGTGCTTATCGGAAGAAGTTTCCTCAAAACTACTCAAAGGCTGTAATAAGGATATAATGGTGAGTAGACATTTGCCGTTGCTAAGCAGGATGGATGGGTTGGGAGGGAAACGACATTACTGATGGAACAACTTTTCGCAATGTGCAAGCAATGGCACAAGCCAGAGCAAGGAGTGCCATCAGGTCGGTAAGTGTCGACTCTCTGGAGTGGAAAACATTTAATTACACTGAATTGCATAATATTGG